>PVKN010022602.1:0-15088 GCA_004027915.1 Capromys pilorides
CCATTTAAGGTAAAATAACTTGGTTTTTATTCACAGAAGAATTCATGTTTCTTTATCTTTTCGTTGTAGTCCTGAAGAATATTCTTACGTATAATAAAGAATTTCCATTTGACGTTCAGCCTGTCCCCTTAAGGTAAAAGTTTTAAACCGTCCATATTGTACTTCTTACCTTGCTATCTGTTTTACTCCTGCTTTCCAGATGTTTCTGTTTCTGTATGCCAGTGTGGGCATCGCTGGTGTGGGTGGTATCACTGGTGGCCGTGCTAGCCCTGGCATCAACATTGCCATCAGTGTATCAGGTTTTAAAGTCATCCCGGTCGTGCCTCCTGAGAGAGAGGGGTGTCTGAAGCTTCCATGCTACGGGAGAGTCAGTCGAGGCTCACCGACTTTCCTGTCCTCTGTCCTGCAGAAGAATTTTAGCACCTGGTGAGGAGGAGAATTTGGAATTCGAAGAGGAGGAGGAGGAGGGGGGTGCTGGAGCAGGGTCTCCGGATTCCTTCCCTGCTCGAGTGCCAGGTGAGTCGCGAGTCGCGCTGCACTGCTGCCTGTGGTGCTTTGTCCAGGCAGGGCATGCGGCGCTGCAGTGGGTGCTTGCCGGGGAGCCACGCGCGCCGCTCCTGAGCCGCCCTGGCAGTCCTGAGCCAGTGTCCCCTGCGCCGTGTGCTGCTGCTGTGGCAAGCGGCGTGCGCCAGTGCCTTTCTGTCTGCACCAGGGTGCTTAGGCAGCTGCGTGCTCAGAGGTGCCCAGGAGGGTAGAGGTCTCCAGGCCTGCGTGGCGCGTGCTGGCGCTCAGAGTGTGACAGCAGGAGAGCGCGGGGCTCGGCACAGGGCCGAGTCCACGGGAAGCCAGGTAGATTTCCACTGAGCACGGACTCCACTGGCTGTACGCAGTGAAATGCAAGCCGAGTTCAGACGCTGGCTTTCTGGGGTGGTGTTTCCTGTTTCAGTAGAGATACAGGAGCTCACTGAACCCTCCGAGTAAGAAAGAATGTACAGTCTAGTTGGCTGTGCTTGGCTTGGAACCATGCTGCCCAAGGCTGTTAGTGGAAAAAAAAAACCTTGTAAAATTAGTCATTGAAAGTGACATCAGGAGGGAGGGCAGGCAGGGAGAATGAGGGAGGATTCGGGCCCGCGAGGTGCTCATGCCAGTGCCCCACGACGAGGGTGTCACAGGCAGCACACACGTGTCGTCAGCATGTACAGAATAGAAACAGCGCGGTGCAGCCAGAGCAGGCTTGGCCTTCGACTTCGTCTGATGGCAGGAAGAGCACGCTTGTATCCCAGGGCGATCCAGGGCCCCCACGATAGTGACTCAGCTGTGTCTACATTATGTAGTGTGATCCTAGGGTTGTGGCTTTCTTGTTACCTGTGTTTTTGTGTAATTTATTTAATTTTAAGTTTTATAAACTTTTTTGAACACTCAGGCTTATGTAACTAGGCCCGCTGCTACACACCTGTAATCCTGGTACTCTGGAGACTGGCAGGAAAATCACTTGGAGCCCAGCCTGGGCTGCTTAGGGAGTCCCAGGCCAGCCCCACCTCCATCGTGGGACCCTGTTTCCAAAAACAGCCTCCCCAAAGTCTGCTTGCTTGAGGTGTTGACATCCGTAACAGTCATTGCAGTTGTGTGAGCTTTGACAGACACCCAGCCTGGCCACTTCTGCTGTTGTGCTCGAGATGGAGTGTTACGACCAAGAGCACTTTGTTTTCATTTAAGACAAAAACTGAATTTTTACCCTACCTTTCTTGAGTAATACGTCCTCAGACCCAGCTCAGCTTCCCTAGTACTGCTCTTTCTCTAAAGTTTTGGCCTCAGAAGGCAAACGGTGCGTTGCTGTTGCAGGTGAGCCAGTTAGTACTTGCGTAAGTCACTCAGAAGTCAGGCTTCTAAAGGGCGGCTAGGTGGCTCTCGTGGACAGACGGTGCAGAAACGGAAAGTGCCCCCAACGAGTGGAGTCCTGCCACGTGGGAGGCCTGTGCCCCTGCTGTGGGCCTGCGGCGACGGGAGCTGGGGTGGGGAAGGCTGTTGGTGCCAGGGGTTCCGCATGGCTTCTGGCACACTCTCGCCTGCCCGGGCAGCTCCTTGTCACCTCAGCTCTGAGCCATGTTGCCTTTGCTGGACTCCTTGCAGACACTGGTAAGGCCAGGTGTGGTGGCACACAGCTGTCATGCCAGCACTCGGGAGGCTGAGGCAGGAGGATCTCCATGAGTTGGAGGCCAGCTGGGACTACACAGCGAGACCTTGTCTCAAAAACCAACAAAACAAAATAAAAAATTGCTAAGGATGTTTTAAATCAAGACTGGATTTAAAACCTAACTGAAGACTTTCTGCATCTGTTGACAAGAATATGAAAATGTCTCTCTTCATCTGCTCATGTGAACTGCCTTGATCCTGCTGGTCATTTAACAGGGTATCTTGGACAGTAGTCATCAGCTTGTGGAGATGCTCCTGACGGCATTCTGTAGCACTGCGGGCATCACACGCAGTTATGCAGGGTCTCAGACATGCAGACAGCTCTATGGTTCCTTGGGACATGCTCTGGGGCAGGGACTTCCGAGGGGTTCGGTCACACAGAGCAGGATGGGGAAGTGGGACTGAAGAGACGTAAATCCACGAATGCCAAGCTTCACATTACGTTCTCTCTGAGTTATAACTGAGGGTGTGCTGGCCCAGTAACTTCTCAGACTTCAGGACAGTGCTTTAGCGGGGTGAGGTATGAGGCGCACGTGTGTCTACAATGCAGCTACCGTGAGAGACCACAGTACGTGGTGCCTGCTTCCCGTGTTCCTAAGTAGGGAGCAGGGCTGGCTAGCAGTGCTTGCTCAGGAGCTGTCGGCAGAGCCAGCCGTCACTGTGGCGTCTGTGTTGCCAGGTACGTTATTGCCGAGGCTGCCCTCCGAGCCAGGCATGACGTTGCTCACCATCAGAATTGAGAAGATTGGCCTGAAGGACGCTGGGCAGTGCATCGACCCCTATATTACAGTCAGCGTGAAGGGTAAGGAGTCTGCTTCCCCCGCTCTTACATTATTTCTAACTTGCCCTAGCTTTTTGAGGGGTGGTCTTGTATGTGTGACAGCTCCTTTTAATTCATTCTACAATGAGGCAGAATTCCTGCAAGAAATCACTGCTCCATCACCCAACATTTCTGAGAGTGTTTTCCTTATTGTAACGCACACGCTTGCTCTTGAGGTAGTTTTTGTCTTCTGTTCTCTCCATTCATTGCTGCGGCCTTTCTTCAGCACACATGTGTTTGGTAGTCACGACTGCAGTACCTGGCAGCACGTCCCCAGTGGGGGGCTGCTCCATGTGTGAGCAAGCCTTGGCGGCTTCTCTGCGCCCCCATCCCCCCGCCCCTCGCCAGCAGTCCAGGGCGCTAACCAGAATTCCCACGATGCCAGCCAGGGCTTCCGCTTGCCGCACAGGTTGCCACCCCCTCGCTCTGGGTGGGGGGGGACTGCTCCCCCTAGCAGAGCCCACATCTCCTGCCCTTCCGCTCCTTCCCCAGCCCTGCGGGGCCTGTCCTGGGAAGGCTTCTGACCCTAGTCCTGCCAGGGAAGAGCGTGGCCACGGCACCCAGGCCCACGTGAAGCGGGCTTCTGCTTAGGACTTGCTGTTCTCTCCCCTCCCGTGTAGCAGCTGAGCTACTCCTTGGAGGCATTTCTTCAGTCTTGAACAGGGAAACTAGTGCTTAAATTAACAGATTATGAAGTATTTTACTTGTGTGTCACTTAAGTCTTTTAAAAAATAATTATTGGTTGCCAGGGGTGTAATCCCAGCTCCCAGGCAGCTAAGGCAGGACAATCTCCTGAGTCCAGGAGCTGGAGACTGGCCAGGAAGTGCAGTGAGACCTGGCACTAAAACTCTGAAGAGTAATAACAGTGGACTGGGGAGACAGCTCCATGGCATAAGCACCTGCCTGGCAAATGCAAGGTCCTGAGTTCCATCTCTGGTACCAGAAAATAAAAACAACCATGATAGAGTGATTAGGATGAAGTTATTTCACTGTGCAGAAATAACCTGACAGTACAAGTGAGTTGCTTTAATCTGTAGTTCAAGACAAATCAGAGAAACCAATCTGGGCTGAAATAAAATGGAGGGAACTTCTATTCATCATAGAAATAAACTCAAACCCATAGGAGAGCAAGGAATTCAGCCACAGGAAAGTGGCCACGGAGAGGCTACGCCACAGTACCAATGCCATGGTGCTCACTTCTGGCGTTGCCGCTCAGCGTAGATGTGCTGTGTGGGACAGTGTCTGTTCTGTGTTCTCGGTCGGCCGTTGGCAAAGCTGTGTGACCCATTCAGAAATGCACGCTGTAACACACGGAAGCCTTTCATGGTGTCGCAGCGGGTGCCAGGTTGCCTTTGCACACGTGCTGCGCCAGAGCACGTGCCTTCACCACCTGAAGTGACCCAGACTGCTCCGCTAGGCGCCCTAGATGGCCCTGTCCAGCACGCGAGCAGCCGTTACATGAGTCCACACATTAACTAGGATTCCTGGATCCTGGAAATTAAAGCCATGCACAGTCAGTCAGTCTCCGTCTGACTGTTGCAAATCCATTATGTTAGGATAACTATAACCAGAACTTAGATGATGCGTGTGACATTCACCCATTGATCAGAGTCCGGTTGATAGTTCTCGTGTCCATGTTTGGCTCTCAACTTATAGGAAAATTCTGATGATGTTAGATTTAAAGCTCTTTCCAAAAGATGAGGACACCACCCTCTCTCCTCACCCGCCGTGGTCATGCCGACCATGGGCTGCTAGAAACACGTTCCTCACACCCTGCCCACCACCCTCCATGACCTCCCTCATTCTTGACGAACTTCATCTGCTGGCTTTGCTTGGTCAGGTCTCTGGGATTGGAGTATGTCTAACTAAAATCTTCCTCAGGACACTGTCCCTTCAAAACTGCTCTAGGGAGACACCAGGATAATACTAACACTGGATTTTCACACTTCTGTTTTTGAGGTAACTGGCAGAACTGGAATTCTTATCTAGACTGAGAGCCTAGACTTGTTTTCTAAAAATTCTCCCCTCTTCTGACAACTTGAAGGCATGCAGAAGGTGTCAACTTAGAATAAAGAACCTTGGACGGGCAGTAGTGTGACGTACAGTGCGTGCTCTGCATGAGCCGCCAACAGCCCGCACCAGTGCCCGCGGGAGAGGCCCTTGAGCCCGGTGTCCTGAGCCTCTTCACGGATGTAATCCACTTGTACTTATCCCAGTGTTGTGACAGCTGCTTTTTTGCTCAATGCCACTTGTCCTTGCAGTAGATGATCACTGTTTAATTCTGTCATTGTCCCTGTTCCTAATTCTCAATACCCCAGTATTCAATGAATAAGACAATTTTTTATTAAAAAAAAAAAAAATAAATAAAGCTTTTTTTAAGCCATGCAAGTAATCAGAACTGGAACTTTGGGCCAGAGGCCACATTTTTGCAAATCGCATACATTGCAACTTTGTATTGAGCACAAAAACAGCAGTGTCTGTTCCGTGAGGGAGTCACCTCTCCGCTGTGCAGGGCACATTGTCTTCTGCCAGCTGCGTTCTCCCACCAGACAGAGCCTGCTCCCCCTCCCGGTCTCCGCCCCGACCCACGCGGTGTGCTCCACGCCAGCAGCGGGAGTCTCTGCCCTTGCAGGCCTCTGCGGAGTCCTTGCACCTTCCAGGGCACTGGCAGGTGCTCCTAAGCAGCACCTTGTTTCTCTAGATCTGAACGGCATAGATTTAACGCCTGTGCAGGATACGCCTGTGGCTTCACGAAAGGAAGACACGTATGTTCACTTTAACGTGGACATCGAGCTCCAGAAGCACGTGGAGAAGTTGACCAAAGGTATGTGGCAGGGGCTGGGCTTGGCCGGACTGCGCCCCGAGGGTTTGTGTGCTTCATGGGGCGGCTGGGGTTGTGCCTGGCGGAGCAGTGCCCTGTGGTGTCAGGAGACAGTGACTCAAGAAATGTCACACCCACAAGTGCTCTGTGAAAATGTGGGCATCAGGAGTCGTGTGACCTAGCTGTAGGAACGCCCTGGAGCACGAAGGAACACTCTTTCACGGTAAGGAGTTATCATCCTCTCGGCCAAGTGGGAAGTGTGCTCACACGGACAAGCGGGGGGCTGGCACCCGCTGCGGGTCCCTGAGGGCTCGCCCGCCCCTGTGGCAGTGGTTTCTCTCCCGGTTGGATGTACTGGGGAAGACGACATGTCCCAGCCCTTGGGGTTTGTTGGCAGGGAGCTGGGGAACGATAGCACATCTCTGAAGCACCAGGTTGCATTTTCACGTGACTGGTCACCAGAGTACATGCCACTGCCTGGACAGACCCGTAACTTGCATGGAAAAACTAGACGGAGCTAGGCAGTTTGAACCCCAGCCTTGAAAATAATGAATTTTGAGGAGAAAGAGGAAGATTTAAGCTGCAGAGTAAGAAAACTCTTTCTCGTGCTGTTGCGTCTTCGACCCAGTTGCGAAGCCGCCTTAGGCTTGCCGACGATCGTGATGTCGTCCTGTCCCCCCGGCCCCTTGTGTTTAACAGTTGTGCTCCTGAGCGAGTGCACTCACACTGCACTTGTAGGAGGAGCTGGTGCGGTCACAGAAATGGCAGCTGAGCCGAGGCGTTTGGGGGCAGCCACAGGCCCACGTTCACCACAGGGTGCTCGGTGCAGCTGTGCCTGTGCCTCTGCTTCTGGGGGCGAGCAGGGAGACGCTGCCCCGTCACGTGGCCTGTGTGTTTCTGTCCGTCAGGCGCGGCGATCTTCTTTGAATTCAAACACTACAAGCCCAAGAAGAAATTCACCAGCACCAAGTGCTTCGCTTTCATGGAGATGGATGAGATCAAGCCCGGGCCCATCGTGATAGAGCTGTGAGTGTTGCGGGTGGCTTTGCTGTTCTCCTGCGTCTTCCCACCCCCCTTCCCCAGAGTGTACCCCTGAAGAGCAGTCATCCAGGTCTTTGAAACAGTGCTCTCTCGCGCGCTCCCTCTCACTCCCTCCCTCTCTGTTGTGGTTACAGCTACAAGAAACCCACTGACTTTAAAAGAAAAAAACTACAGTTATTGACCAAGAAACCACTTTATCTTCATCTGCACCAAACTTTGCACCAGGACTGACAGACCCGAGCGAGGCGCCTGAGCTCCTGTGGACCTCACCAGCCAGTAGCACGCACCGCAGCTCTGTGGGCGCAGGAAGCGGGCGGGCACAGCCGCGCTGTGGAACTGAGCCCGGCGTGGCGCAGAGCGGAAGTCGCCTCTGGACCTGGGCTTGCGTGGGCGTTGGGGCCTGATCTCCCTGGTAACTGTGCAATGACGAGTCCGTTTTCTAATTTCCCTCTGCCCCGCCCTGCTCCCCGAGCCGCGCTGCTGCAGTTCAGGCGTGCTCCTCTTCAGACCCCACGGGCAGAACGTGCTCCGGCTTCTGCCTCTGCTCCTGGCCCCATGTGCCTGCCTGGCTAGAGCCAGCCTCGGATGGGTCGGCTGGCTGGGCTGGCAGCAGGCTGCGTGCATCTGTGGGGAAGGAAGGGGCCACTGCTAGCCTTGCCTGCTGGGTGGCCCTGCGGAGAGCAGCGTGCCTGAGCCGGACCAGCGTCCCCCAGTGGGACAGTGTCCCAGGGTGGTGGCTGCAACTTTTTTCCCAGATAACCAGACTATTTTTCTGAAAGTGAGCATACTATAGTTGTATTCATTAGCTGTTTGTTGTCACATTGTTATTTTTTCTGATGACTTTAGAGTTAACATTGGAAGCATCTCAGAATAAACACATTTTTAGATGGGTTTACAATGTCTTCTGAGTCCTGTCATCTAAAACAATTGAGTCCAGTGCTAATGAGATACTGTAGGAACAGCTTTCTGACAGCTGACTATGAAACCCTAAAACCTGCCTGCTTTTTGGAGTGATGAGGCTTGCCATTTACTTCCTAGTCCTATATACTGGTAACTCACCCGTGCGAAAATGTGCAGGTCACAGCATCTCACAGTTTGACTGAATGCGAGGCCTGCACTGACTTGGCAGCACTCGAGGTGACCTGAGGGGGTGGCGCGCAGGCTGTGGGTTAGTGGGACCCACACGTTGGGTGCCGTTTTAAACCAGTGCATGACAGCACGGTGCCAGCTGTTCCCCGCTCCCTTCAAGCTGGTGCCGTAGCCCTGGTTAGGCCGTCAGTGTGTTTGCTCCTGGCAGTGAGCCTCATGCCACTTCCGGCACACGACGCCTCCTCTGCTCACTGGGGCGCTGCTGACCCAGGCCGTGAGCCTGAAGGATTCCCCACGAATTCAGTGTTGCCTTTCATCTTGATGGGTAACCCCCAGATTCTAAGGCAGTTCGGTGCACGGTAGCTCTAGGGGATAAAGAGTTCGCCTTAACGAAGCTCTTTTCCACTTAGTTCCTAAACTCCGGAGTGGTCCGACTCCCCTGCAGGGCTGCGGCAGGGGGACCATCCCCGTGTCCTGCACCCTGAGGTGCTTGGCGGCACGCTCTTCCCTGCAGAGTCCTCAGTACCTTCTGTTTGATGCAAAGACCTAAAAACAACCCTGGAAGCTACTATTAAAGTGTAGCAGAATGGGGGTATACTGGCTTTCACTGCTGAACGACAGGGGCATCGCCTCGCCTCAGTACTGAGGCTGGGTGGGGACAGTGTGGTCCACCAAGTTCATACCAGAAGTGCAGAAGGTGACCGTGGCTCGAAGCAGGACAGAATGTCCCACTTGCCACAGGTCACCGGGATTCCCTTCCCAGAGAGGACAGGCCCTGCTGAGGTGGAAGTGCCGCTTCCTCAGCGAGGCAGTGTAGTAGGGAAACCAGAGGCAGCCCAGGGAGCCGCCTGATCCCGGGGCTCCCGAGACGGGAAGCAGGGTGTCCGAGAGGTGGGCTACTCCGCTCTGCCCCGCTCTGCCCTGGCTGCCTGCCTGGGGCGTCCTTGGCCACGGGAGGTTGCAAATGAGGGAAGGAAGAGGCACAGCTGGCCGGCTGGCTCTGCTGGGGTGCGGGACGGAGAAGCACCGGCAGGTCTCTGAGCAAGGAAGAGACGCCAAGGAAAACCAGAGGCCCACCTTGCCCACTTCCTAATTTTACCTGCTATTGAAGATCAGAAGTCATGTTGACTTTTGTGTCTTCAAGAGGTCGGAAGATGACATTCAAAGATTGTATTTGTGATTTTGTCTAATGGTACAGGTGAAAAGCGGCAGATGGCATTGGTGGTGGTCCATGGCATCCTCCTCTTGACATGAATTAGATGGAGGCTATGCAGATGGAATTGTCCTGAAGGATTTTTCCGTTCCTTTTTTTTTTTTGCGAGACCAAGGTTTGAACTCACGACCTTGCACTTGCCAGGCAGGCACTTGTGCCACGGAGCTATCTCCCCGGCCCCTTTCTGTTCCTCTTGAGCGCTGAGTCACCGTAACTTGGGAGACCTCATCTTCCCAAGGAAGCACTGTCCCAGGGCATGTGGCAGAGCCCTGTCATGCTGAGACCCGGAGCACACAGCACGGCTGCGAGGGGCCAGGCTCAGGGCTTCGCAGGTCACGAGCTGAGAGTTACAGTGAAAGAAAGCTGAGGGAGCCTTCCAGGCCTCCGTCAACGTGAAGCTGCTGTGCTCGGGACGTCTGCACACGATTCCCGAGCGCTGGGGTGGCGAGGCCGTGCGGCCCTAATGCAGTCATGGTTAACAACCCAGAGCCTGAGGCCCAACCATTGTTTCCACAACTCACTCTGGGTCCCAGCATGAGCCTGGTGGGTGCCTCAGCAGGCTGAGCGTGGACGGCAGTCACCGTGCAGGTCACGGGGCTTCACCTGCCAACGGAGCCCAAGACCACACCGCCAGCCTGAGAACAGTCACCACAGGTCTCCCGACGAGTGACAACCAACGGAGGCAGGGAAATATTAACAAACAAGTCTTTATTAACTATTACTACAAAGGACATCGGCAAGAGGGAGATAGTTTGTGGTTTCTGAGTAAACATCTTCACGTAACAGTCTTTCCGACCATATGGGCGGGGCGGGGCGGGGCGGGGTCAAGCGTGTGAACGCTGCTGCTCTGCGTTCAGCTGGTACACTAATATGATCATGGAAATACATGTTCTCAAAGCATTTCCACAGGAAATGGTCATCTTTATGACATTCTGAATCATTTTGCAATCATATATGCTACACTAAAACACAGGTATTGGTATTGCACATTTCAAAGTTGGAAGGACACTCAAGCTTAGGAGGCGATTCTTAGAGGGGAAGATTTGACTTCTGAATTGTTTGGCTCAAAAACGCACACTGCCCAAGGCAGCCGAGTACTGAGAACCTTCGGAAGTAAACTTTTGGATTTCAAAGCCAATGGAAACCTTTGCCATCTGAATAGTGCAGTCCACTTCCCTCTGCGTGGAGGTCAGAGTCAAGGGCTCTGTCTCAGAGCCTGCGAAGAGTCCTGGCCGCTGCGAGGAGAGGCCGGTGTGGGCTCGTCTCTGGGGCCTGACAACAGGGAGTCTGCCTCGGCTGGTGGGGGCGGATGGTCCTGGGGGACCGCAGGCGGCGGTGGCAATCGAGGACCCGGAACAAAGTACTCTCTGGGGCCGAGCGGGCCTGGAGGTCGGAATGGAGCCGGTCCTGGGACAAATTCCCGGGTGTGTGGAGGCAGGTCTCGGCGTCCAGGTGGGATGCCCGGGGCATACTCTCTCAGGCCAAGTGGTGGGCACACGTAAGGCACTGAAAGCAAGAGCGACACTGCAGACGTATTCCTCACGCACCAGGGGCCAGGCTGGCCGAGGGGGCGTCTGATTACCACAGCCCAGGGAAGCCGAGCGAAGTCTGACTCACGGGCAGGGGAAGCTGAGGCTGAGCAAGGTAAGCTACAGCTGCACGGCCAGCCGAGCAGCATGCGGGCGGGACTGACACACGGGCTTCCCAGCCCTGTTGCCTTCCTGGGGCAACTCGGGCTCTCTGGGGGTGCAACGCCTGCCACCCCGGTGACAGATGACACAGTGAGCGCTGCACTGCAGTGACGGCCTTGTTAAGGGAAGCCTACCGCCTACTGCTGTCAGCCACAAGCTGACACAGCGGCTGGCCATGGCCCAGTCACGGGCCCCCAGTGTCTACCTGCCTGCCCTGCCGGATGTGGCCTTGGACCACCACTGCAGGGTCTCCCTGCTGAATTCAGTGAGGTCAAATGAGACCCCTCTGCAACGCCTCCCTGTTGACTTCCCCTCTCCGTGCCACACAGGTTTAGGGCTACAGGACACCTTCCACCCACTGCTGTGCACGGCCGCATGGGTAATGAGCAACTGGGCCACTGGGACTTGCAGCTTTCTGGGAAGAGCCCTTCCCTAGGGGTGGACCGGGCTCGGCGTGCTTAGCCTTGCAGTGTAAAACCCGGGAAGAGCAACTGCTGGACGGGACAGAAGCGCAGAGCACAGGCTGACACCGCTGACACCGTCGTTAGCAGCTGTCCTAGGAGCAATGGGAGAACAGCTCTGCTGTCCAGAGCATCCTACCGTATGGCGGAGGCGGCGGAGGCATCGGCCGAGGCCCGAAAGGCCCGCAGAGCTGCGGTGGCGGCAGCGGCGGGCCGTATCCCACAGGTGGTGGCAGCGGGCCCGCCATGAACGCAGGCCCTGGGAATGCAGGGGCTCCCTTCACAGCCACGCTCACCTGTGAACAGAAGCAAAGCGGTTCCTGTTCTGAACGTGGTGACAACACAGTGAGCACTCAGCCTGGGAGACAGCAGGCACCTGTCTGGAGACCGGTCAGTGCGATGCCCCAACCCCCCGGCAGGGTGCCACACAGCAAGCACGGCCACCAAGCTGTCCCCACTCGTGAGTGCTGAGTGAGCTCTGGAAGAGCCAAGCCACACGTGCTGGGTGGCGGAGTTGGGAGGACACGGTGCGGATCCGTGTGACGGTGCGTTGCTGTGCCCAGCAGCGTGCACCACAGGGGCAGTGCGGAGGCACTGAGCAGGGTGTACCTAGAGCGCTGTGCCGGCACGTGGAGGCAGGCTCTGCCCACTGGTGTCACTCGGGGCGACCAGGCTCTAACAGCGGCCCTCCCCTGGCCCTGATAGCTGTGGACCCAGGCCCGAGAGCGCAGCACTGTGTGGTGTAAAGGCAGGCTGTGGCCGCCACGGGACCCGAGAAGGCGCTTCTGCAGACCTGGCTTCCACACACACCTTCCGTGGACAGCCTTGTGCTGCCCGGGCTGCCCAGGGCTGACCTTACAGTTCTACCTAACCAGCAGCTCACTTCCAGCCAAGCTGATCCACCCTGACCTGAAGACTACCGCGGGGCTGCCTAGCCCGAGCCAGGGGAGTCTCACAGCAGGCTTCCCGACAGATGGGCGCAAGCTGAGCCTGGTGCACTTGCAGCGCTCGGAGGCTGAGGCAGGAGAACTGCTATGACCTGGAGGCTAATTCGGGGCACCCTGAGTTCACAACTACTTGAGCTACACAGGGAGACCCTGTCTCACAAAAAGAATGCGCTGCCCAGGCTACAGTGACCACCACGCTCTAGGCTGGCTGTGGCAATGGCCATCACACTCTCGGTACACACACGGGCACACGCACACGAGTGCTGGCAGTCAGACCCCAACACACCCAGGTCAATGGGGTCGCTCTGCCATGCATTTAGGCAGCAGGTGAGTCAGAGCCAGCTGAGGCCTGCGTGGGGCCCAGGCTCGTCCCGCAGGGAGTGCACTGGCGGCCACCAGATGCTCGGCCCCGACAATGGAGGACCCTTCCGGCTTGTGTGGAGCAGTTGGCTTTTCAGGAGAACAGAGAGGACACACAGCACAGGCGGGAGCGGGTGTGGTGGGAACAGCAGGATCCCAGGGGCCAGCGGGCTTACCTTGCCCTCCTCCATGCCCTTTGCAGGGGAGGAGCCTCGGGAGCCACTGTTCCCTAAGGGACCGGGACCAGGGCCTGGATCTGGGAAGACAAGAGAATGCGCTCAGACTACAGCCTGATCCTAAGCAGAGCACAGGGCTCCCCGGGCCTCGGCAGA
Organism: Capromys pilorides; assembly: GCA_004027915.1. NCBI lineage: Eukaryota > Metazoa > Chordata > Mammalia > Rodentia > Capromyidae > Capromys > Capromys pilorides. Next base: position 12,969 of record PVKN010022602.1, read on the forward strand.
CACGAAGCAGAGCCCTGGCTGTGCTTCTCAGAACTACCCCAGACGGCCAGGTGAACGGCCAGTTCCTAACTAGCAAGCTGCACCGGACACAGTCCTGGGATCGCAGGCGTCCTGATGTCGGCAGAGAATTCCAACTCCAAAACCAGAGGTGGCCTGGAGCTAACGGGACACACCAGCCCTAGGCTGTGAAGACAGGCCCCTTTATACCTGTGGTGGATTCGCCTAGAGCCCTCCCAACAGGAGGCAAGGAGGCAGGCTGTGGGACAGGGAGGGGGTGGGAAGCAAACAGCTGGCGGGCACGAGGTGCTCGCATGCACCAGCCTCCGGGAGGAGCAATGGCTCACACTATCCACTGCTAAGAGAGACATGCTTACACTTCACAGTGCAGGGAGAAACTAGAAAACCAGGGCTGCTTTTGTCTCTCCAGCAGAGCTCGCAGTAAAGGGTCCACCAGACAGCCCAGAGGAGTCTATGCCAGACAGACCCAGCCCACCGCGTGCCTTCCTCCCACTCGGAAGAGCTCACCAAAGTCACCTCTTGGCAATTCTCTTCGTGCAAAGGTTGCGGAGTGTGGCCGGCCTGGGGGCTCTGCACTCAGGGGTGGGGAGCACTCGCCACCACTCACGGGGGACGGGCCGAAGGAGCCGTTCTGGCTCAGGGGACCTACAGCGACAGGGCTTGTTACCGCTTCTGGCGCCTCTGTGTGTCTCGAGGCAGCTGCCAGCACCCTGCCTCCCACATGCCACCGTCAAAAGCGGTGACGCAGGCTGCGCCAGGGCACGGCCTACCTCTCCGGGGAGGGTTCTGGACCCCTGGTCTTCCTGGCAGTGGTTTCACAATCACAGGTTCATCTTGCCGCATGGCCAACTTCTGGGTCATTTCCACTAATCTGGATAGGGAGAGAGTGGCTCGGGTGAACAGCGCCGCTCCCTGCGTGAAGCCCTGGGCCACAGAGTGCCCCCCACACACACCTGTGCCTCAGGTTGGTGGCCTCTCTCTTCTCCTCTGCCATCAGCCTCTCTGCATTGCGCGCCTTGAGCTGTGGAGACAGGGTGTCCAGCTCATGCAGCCCTGGAGTGAAATGGGGAAGGGAGGAGGAAGAGGAAAGCACTTACCCAGTTCTCGTGAGCTTTCTTCTCGTGGGTTGCAAGCTAGAAGAGACAGCACATCAGGGCGCACTTAGGGAGGCGTGGTCATGGCCTTGGAGCCACCATCGCACCTGTGGGGACCACAGAATGTGGCCATGCCCAGCAGTGTGATCATTACCTGGTTTTTAAATGAGCGCTCTGTCTTCTGCAGTTCTTCCTCCATTTCCTGAATTCTCCGCCTAAAAATTTTGCTTCTCAGTTAAAACCAACCAAATAAAATCTGAAATATCTATGTTCCCTCTACTCTCACCCTTTAGAGGTTTCATCATGCATCCGAAAATGTTTTACAAGACGACAAGCACGATGTGAGCAAAACAACCCGTAACTCCCTTATTTTTCATTTACTAGCTAGAAATTACCAGTTGACACCGTAAGTTTCCCTAACCTTGCAGTAATGTTCTCAATCTTACTAGGGCTATCTTCCCCATAGAGGCTTTTCACTCTTTAATTATGTCCCACAGGAAATGACATCAGATGCTGCCTCCTGGGCCTGTCAGTGGCACACTGACTCCAGTGGGGTTCAGTGTGACAGGAGCAGGCCACCGCCCTGAAGAGCCACGTGAGGGACACAGCCCTGCAGCGCCGCGGAACATTGGCTGAGGAGCCCTGTGGTGGGCAACGACCCTTTTGTTAGCTTACAGCGCCTCTCCTGCTGCCTCAGAGGCGTTCCTATCCTCTGCCTATCGGCTTCTGCCTGTGTCGCACCCGTCTCCCCACGTGACGTGGACTCTACCCAGCAGCTCACCCGCACCACACTCACTTGTACGCCCTGACCTCCTCCGCGGCCAGCACCACCTTTTCATCGGCCGCCGACAGCCGCTGGTCCCGCTCCTGCAGCTCGCATTCTTCCTGACTCAGTTTCCTAGGACAAAGGCAGCTGCCAAGGGGGAGTCGGCCTGCACGCCACCCTGCACAGAGCCCCAGAGGGAACTCACACCTGCCGCTCGCTCGGGAGCCACACCCGGACTCCCG
>PVKN010022603.1:0-15097 GCA_004027915.1 Capromys pilorides
TGGAGAGTTAGATACAAGTTTAAAGCTGAGCTTTAGATACAAGTTAGATACGAGATGGTATTGGTAGAGCTTTAGATTTTTTCAGGTGTCTAGACTCAACGGCTGCATCATAGAAGTTATAAATCTTTATACTTATTAAATGTAAGAGGTTTTTGTGGAGTTTTGGGGATTTTCTGTGTAGGGTATTGCATCATCTACAAGCAATGATAATTTCACTTCTTACATATACTTGGTCCTTTTATTTCTCTCTCTTGTCTAATTGCTCTGCCTAATATTTCTAGGCCTGTATTGAATAAGATCAAAGATCTAAATAACAAAACAGAAACACTAAATCAACTAGAAGAGAAGATAGGTAGAAATGTTGAAGACATAGGGTGTGCAGAGAGTCTACGAACAAAAATCAGGCTGTACAGGAAATACTACAAAGAATCAATAACTGGAATATTGTACATCAAGTAAATCACCAAGAGAGTGAAAAGAAACCCTACAAAATGGGGAGAATACTTAGCCAACTGTCTTTTAGACAAAGCACTTCTATCTAGTACATAATAAAGAATTTTTAAAAATCAGAACCCCCCACCACCACAGATTCAAAGACCCAAACCAAAATTGGGCATCTGAGATGAATACACACTTCTCAGAGGAAGAAATACAAATAAGAAATAAGTATATTTTAAAAGTTCAACATCACTGGTCATTTGAGGAATGCAAATTAAAACAACACTGAGATGCCATCGCACTCCAGATAGCCTAGTGTCAATAAATCCACCAATAGCAAATGCTGGAGGGGCTGTGGGGAAAAAAGGGATCCTGATGCACTGTTGGTGAGAGCGCAGAGTGATACAACCACTGTGGGAATAAGTGTTAAGATGCCTCAAAAAAACTCTATGATTAGAGGTCCCATTCAACCCAGCTATTTCCCTTCTGGATCTTTTCCCAGAAGAATTAAAAACGTTATATCACAGTGACATATGTGAACCATGTTTATAGCAGTGCAATTTGTAGAAACAACTGAAACAACTTAGAAACAACTGAAATGCCCATCAGCCAAGGAATGCATAAAAATGTGGTATTTTTATCTTTACTTTTTTATCTTTCATACAATTTTAGTTTCTCCCTTCAACCATAATAATATGATATCCACACTTTGTCTTAATTGGTTGGTCTGGGAACACAGGCTTCTCCATTCCACCCACAGGAAAGGCAAATGCTGCTTCTTGAAATGGTCCTGCCATTGAGCCTCTGGTCATCCGGCCCTTGTCACCCCCTTGCCTGGCTTTATCTTCACTATACTGTGCAGCCACTTCACTGAGTCTCATCCTGGACTTTAACTTTTCCATGGCTTCCATAGTTTTGCTGTGCTTTTCACATAGAATGTGTCAGGCCTTTGCTCCATTGCCACCACCTTTGGGCCCTGAGCCTTCCTGTCAGCACTATCACTCCCAGAGGCTGCTCCCCCCTTCCCCCGTTTTTTAGAACCACGTTTTCCTTTAGGCAGCATCTTTGGAATTTGCCAGTGTGGTATTTTTATAAAATGGAGTATTACTCAGCTATAAAGATAGATAAACTCGAGGCTTTTATGGGTAAATGGATGCAACTAGTGACCATACTCATAAATGAGATAAATCAGTCTAATGTGTGTAAACATCATATTGCCTCGCTAGTGTAAGAAACAGAAAGAGTAAATAAGATCCAAAAGGTACAGTAGACATTATAAAAGGTAAAAAAAATACTCAGAAAGGAAAGAATAACTGTGATGAGGGAGAGGACAAAAGAAGGAAGTTCACAAGATACCACCAGTTTTACCAGTACTATAACTTCTTTTTATTTTCCCTCAAAAGTCCATGTGTTATTTAGAATATACTTGTCACTTACTTTGTTTTGTTGCTTAATTAAATCAAATGTGATACCAAGCATAATATGTAAACATCATATATATGATAGCTAAGAAGATGGGTGTTTGTTCACTGAAAGGAACAGCTAATGTTTATATTGTTTGATCAGTCTTGAATGCCTCCATCTGGTAATTTGAGTGTTATGGTTTGTGTCTCGGTGTCCCCCCAAAGCTTCATGCAGACAAGGGGTGGCTTCTGGAGTTTGTGATTGATTGTTGTGGGTGTGGGTGCTGCACCTCCACTGGGGCAGGTGATTTTCATTTCAATGTAAGGAAGGAAGAGAAGTTAGATGCTTGAGCTGCTGTTACTCTCCTTCTTTCGCTCTTGCTCTTAGCTGCCACCTTTAAAGGTTGCCCTCTGCCATATGCCGCTTTGCCTGGGAGCCAGCTGAGTATGGACTGAAACCTCCAGTAACTGTGAACTAAATAAACATTTCCTTCCCTCATTTTGAGTGTCAGGTATTTGTCCCAGCAATGAGAGAAGAGTAAGACACTGAGCAACTACTTTGAAGATAACAATATGCAATATAATAGTCATTATTAATTTCCTCTCATCTTGTTTTGAAATTCTCTATCATTTTTGTTTTTTATTGTCTTAAAAAAAACTGTATGCTAAGATATATAGTACCTGATTAGAAGTGAGCCTTTGCTAGCTTATTACCATGAGAGTTCCCAGTGAAATTAGTTTTAGATCCTGCTCTCTGTAGTGCACCTATGAGGTCTCATGGGCTTCATGGAATAGCTGCAGTTCACAGGAACCTCCCAGCTCCACCAGTACTGTAGCTTCATGTTTTTTCTCAGAAATCCATTTGTTATTTAGAATATACATGTCGCTTGTTTTGTTTTGTTGTTTAATCAAATGTAATACCAAACATAATGCTGACAATTGCACGGCCTTTAATGACTTTTCCTCTGAGTTATAAATCATCCTATCGGAAATTGGCAGTAATTTTTATATGACTCAGAGAATAGGCCTTTCATTTGGAGTAAAGCTGAATTTCTGCTTTTGAGGAAGTTATAGCTGAGCGCCCACAGCATGATTTTGGAGTTAGGGTATTATCATTTTAGTATGTAATTGCTAATCAAAATTCAAAAATAGATGTTAATTCTCTGAAAACCTATGGGAACCTTTAAGTATGAAATGATTCTTTATATAGGATGTTTAGTTTCGTTAGACTCTTTTCACTACAGCATCTTTTAAATTTTGTTTTGTGTTTTTGAGACAGTCTCTCACGATGTAATTCAGGCTTTGAATTCAATTTGAGGCCATCCTCTAACTTCCTGCAATCTTCCTGCCTCAGCCTCCTGAACAGTAGGATTATCAGCACGAGTCAACATACCCAGCTTCCCCACAGCACTTAAATAACTTTTATTGTAAGGAAGGGAGGGAAAAAGGAAAGAAATTCATAACCAAAAAAGATACCCCTTTTTGTTTTCTGCTTTCTTATCTTTCCCTAAGCCCTCTCTGATTTGGAGGATAGTTTGTAAATTTTTAAAAGTTCAGTGACCAAAGGAAAAAGAATGGTTAACTGCAGAGTACTCTGCTGTATTCTGGAAAGTCAAGCACAGATATTTCAGATACCAAGAAAAAACACATGGAAAGGGCAAGACAGGTTGGAGGAAACCCTGAATTATTCTCCTTTAGTTAAAGTTGTGAGTGTGTTACATAGAAAAGCGAAGTCTGAGTCTTTCTTTCCCTCTGACAGCCAGAGTGGTAAGGCCTTGCTGACAGCCACCCTGACACTCCCTTTTGCCACCTCCAGGATGAACTTGGGCGAAAAGCCCCAGCATCTACCTGCCCTCTCTGTGCATGCTTCTTCAGCCATGAGCTAGGCCATGTTGGCTCCTGACCCAAAGGCATGACACGTGTTCCTACCCTGGGCTGCTTCATGGTGTTGCTGCTAACTCTGAACTGCTGTTAAGAACTGTGCCTGACAGGGCGAAGATCAAAGATGGACCAAGCCTACCACCTTCTTCTTTCAAATCCTTAAACTCTGGGCCACAGCCAACACAGAAGTCCCTCCTAGGCACTCCTGCACATTTGTAGGAATGGCAGAGCTGTCATTCAGGTAGCCACTTCTTCCGCAGATTGGCTGACCTGTTACCACGATGGCTGAGGCTGTTCTAGATGCCCCATGGCCTCTCAGGGAACTATTTGCCTTGGCCACAGCAGGCTTGAAATGGGTCTATCTCAAGTGAGACTCTACCTTGTGTGCAATCTTCAGATGACACTGCCACCTGTGACTTAGAAGAGCCCAAAACAAGTTCATGAAATGAAAGGCATTATGCATGTGTGAGTCTGGTCCTCCGATGGATGGGCACTGTTTTCTTACATTCCTTGGGGCAATCCAGCAGAGCTTCTTACAGTGTGCTGCCCACTGATGCAGAACAGGCCCCAGGAAAACTTGCTTTGTTAGTCCTATTTTCTACTCAGGGTTTTTATCTTTGGTAGAGTAGGCTGAGCAGGTTACACTAAGAAAGAACGCTAACACCAGGGCTATTAGTTCCGATGAACTCCAAAGAGGAGCAGAACAGTAAAGACTCGAGCAGTGGAAACCAGCTGAGACTGCTGGAAGAACACCAGAGAATAAGCAGAAGCTCCTGTAAGATCTCTGGAAGGCTACCAAGGGGCCCAGAGCTCTGGCTTCTTAGCAGCTAATAGCAACTAGGAGCTTCCAGGAACTATAACACAGAGACCTGGGAGTCACTGGCTGTCAGAGCCCAGAGATGCCAGCATCAAGGCAACTTCACCGCAGTAATCGTCACTCTACCAGCATTGAGCATGATGAATCCTTCACTAGTGGGTGATAGGTGGAGCCTTTTCTGTTCCTGACAGTCGTGTGACAGTCAAGGTCAGCAAGTTTCTGAAGCACTTTGTTTCATGACAGGGAGTCACCAGCTTGGGGAGCATTGGACCTTATGTGTGTGTGCCTCCAAATCTACTAGCCTTTGTTCCAAATATGTAGTTGCCGAGGGAGAAAGGCTAACTCCTTTACTCCTGTCCTTTGATTCTTGCTTGATAATGAGAAAAGTGAAGCTCCAGTTCTCTTGCTCCCTTGGAAAATTATGGGCCTTATCAGTATTTTAGTTACTGAAGACTTCCCAGGAGGACTTGGGAAGTTTTGGGAGTTGAGGTCAAATTTTGTTTGCTAAGTTAAACATTTTAATTCCAAGGAGTCAGTAAAGGTTAGCTGTTGCTGTAATTATTGTGTCTAATGGTTTGGTCAGTTTATGAAAAATTTTGATACGTGCTTGTTAGCCATTCACTATCGGCTATTTTGAGCAAAACTGAAATACTGTATCAGTTGCTTGTCTGTGTTTATGTGTTTAAAGAGGACAAAAATGCATTATACTGATAATTTTGTCATGATAATTAAAATCATATTTAGGTAGCAGTATGTATCCTATATATAGCCAACCTGTATTCAAGGAAATGCCAAGCTCCCTAGAGATAGTGCAGAATTAATTACGAATTGTAATTATCATATTTAATTAAACATGATATAATAAATATATGTAAATGTTGAACTTTGTTGATGAAAGTGCAGTGCTGAAGTAAACTGCCCATACCTGCTCTGTTTGCACATGCTGTTCTGCTTGCTCTTTTAACATCATACCACCAGAGAAGTAATTGCTTGTGTTTTTGTTCTTCATGACCTGTTGGAAGCTGCAGGAAGCCAGGAAATGGATCAAGTGTGTGTAGGTGGGACTGGTCCTCTGGGCCTGGAGCAGGAAGCTACCCTAGTGCTGAGAAAAACATCCTGTCTGGTTCAGGCCAGCTATTGGTTGCTGGGTAGCCTTGTGATGCAAACTTTGTGGAAGTATAAATGAAGGATCGTTTCTGTGTGCCTTAAGTTAATCTTGCCCATCAGGCCGACTGACATCACCTAGCCCAGCTATTCGTCATCTTTTCTATCTTTCTCATTCCTACCACTGTGTCTTCCCAGGGTTGAAATATTCACAGTAAGACCAATGGATCCCTACAATGACCTGATATGCTTTAAGCTTTACAAATCAGAGATTCTTCCCAGCTACTACAGTGTCTGGCGTGTCGCAGGCATTCAGTATATACCTATGAATTAAATAAAGGGCTTTTATATATTGTTTTCAGTTTATATATTTAAAGAGTAAAATTCTTCTTAGTACAGCATTCCTTCCTTAAAAGCCACTTACATGTGCCTCGTACTGTTTACACCCGTTTTGAAAGAGAATAAACAGAACCGACATGTTTCATATCACTGTGTACAACTCAACATTTGAAATTTTAATGAAATTATTAGAGTGTGAGAAAACTTTCTTAAGTCTAAGACTGGATTTTATGAGCCTTGTACTAAACTAGAGAGAACCATATGGTCCATTGCTTCTAGCTCTCAGGGGTGACTGCTCTGGCTAGAGACACTGTATCTGGCCTACTTCCAGTGAGTGAAGTTGTCCTGCACCTGTCTATGTATGCATTGTCCCTGGTATACTGCAAGTGATAAATAAATGTAAATTACTTCCCTTTTCTCTTACAAGCTTTCAGAAGCAGATAGCATACCATTTTCATAATAAATGGCCAAGGAAACATTTGAAATTGAGATCAGTACTTTGAGCAGCAAGAAGCGTTCACGTAATCTAAATTTCCATGTCTAAAGATTATTAGGTGTTAAGTAATATTTTCCAAGTAAAATCTCATACTGTCATCTTTAGAAAACAGTTACAGGGGCTGGAGATTTGGCTCAGTGGTAGAATGCTTGCCATGAGTTTAGTCCTCAACAACAAAAAAATAAATAAACCTCTCCTAAAAAGTAAACCTCCCATAGAAAACAGTTACAGTTCCAGTGTATACACTTTCAGTAAGCTCAAGAAATAATGTTTAACCATTAAAACAATGCAAAATAAACTACCTCTAGATATATGCTGATGGTGTGGCTATGGATGCCTCTAAAGGTGAACAGCTTGTACCCATCACCCAGGGTGATGCTTGTTGGAGATGATGAATTCTTTGGGGCAGTGCAGGATGGCTGTAGGTCCCTGGGGGGGGGGGGGGGCATGTATTTTGTAAGACCCTGGTCCTGTCTTTTTCTCTACTCCCTGACCTGCGAATGGTTTGATCTGCCGTATTCATCTGCCATTAATGTGTGTTACTCTCAGTAGAGACAGAAAGAAGTGGGGCTTCCTAATCTTAGACTGACACTCCCAGAAAGAAAGAAAAAAGAAAACTTTCCTTTGTATAAAGTTAGTTGTCTTAGGTATTTCATTGTAGTAATGCCAATCTAGCACAGTGTACTACCCAAATTGACTAGCTAATTTCACCTTCCCCTTACTATAGTGGGATTAGATTTGATCTAAAGATATTTCTTTTATAAATTATTATTGATGCATTATTTAAAATCTTCCTGAAGGATTTGGAATTCAGTCCTGGAAGGAAATAATAAGCTTCTCTTTCAGTTAAACTATAAATTTATTATGTGAACAGGCTTTAAACCAGAAATCTTTTTTATTAAGCAAGTAACAAAAACAGTACAACTAGGAAATCCAAACACCTGTATTTAGCCAGTGTGATTGACAAAGATTAAAAAAGATAAAACTCTGCTTGTCAGACATATGGAGATAAAGGCAGTGTAACACATTGTTGGTGAAACTATTTAAGTTGTTAAAAGATTTTTAGCTGGCAGTTGATCAGTATGTATCCTGTGACTTTGATATTATTACACAAATATAAATATACCTGCAGATATTCATCCACTGCTAGTCATTCAACATTTTGTGTAGTAGACCCTAAATTTTATTGATGGTAAATCTAGTCAACAGATGAATAAACAGCTATTTAAATATTGATATAGATATAAAATGGGCATGGAAATAATTACTACTTAAAGTAGATATACAGCCATATGTTACTTAAAAATTCTAAGACGGAAAAGCAACACAAGTTATATCTAGACCACCTCTCTCTCCCTCTTATTGTTGTCGGCAGCTGAATTAGATAGAAATATTATAGGCAGTCAGACAGGTCCAGGCCCTCAAGGGGGCAAGATAGATGACAAGGTGGCTTTGCAACCTTAGAAAAGACGAGGTTTGGCCCCCTACTGTGGGCCAGACCTCAAGACAAAAGAGAAAACAAATATAGCCACATACTTCCCTAGGAATGTGCTTCGGGGATTGATATTCTAAATAGGTATCAATCACCTTAAAAGAGCCTAAATGAGTCACTTGCCTGACACCAACAGGAAGAGACCCTGTCCTGTATTCATGTCTGCTTGCTACATGACTGGCTTCCCGATTCAGTATTGGATTTAGTCAATTTTACCGGAGCAACGGTGCTCGTAATCTCATTGGTTAACCATAGTTTTGTCCCGCCTCATGCCCAACTAAGCAAATTCCTTTGTCTGCCACCTTAGACCTACCTCACTGCATCGTTTTCCTCTACAGAAGTCCCTGGAAGAGATAGCTTCCCAGCGACAACCCGCTCAGGGGGCCCCCTTCTGTCCCTCTCTCGGACAGGAGCTTTCTTACCCTCTATAAATATATTCTGCTCAAAACCTATGTTTGTTCCTAAAATTCATTCTTCGTTTTTAAAGAACATGAACTCCTTCCAGGTACTTTTCAGGTTGAGAGGTCAGTTTTTTTCCCTGTATCATTTGAAGGTTCCCTATATTATCATCTGCATTTTAAAATCATTCATTCATTCATTTAGTATAGGGTCTCGCTATGCAGCTCAGACTCATAGTGATCCACCTGTCTCAACCTCCCCAGTACTAGGATTACAGGTGTGCACCACCATGCCCAGTTTCAGTAGCCAACAAGGCAGAATGACCTGCAGTAGGAATCAAACCCAGGTCCTTGGACTTGCCAGGCAGGCATTTAGACTGCCAAGCTATCTCCCCAGCCCTTTTCTACATTTTTTGAATACTTATTGGTAATGATGCAAGAGGAAAAAACTAATCTGGGGTGGATGACCTCCAATAGGGAACCTCCAAATGATATAGGGAAAATTGATCTCCCAACCTGAAAAGTGTCTGGGAGGAGTTCATGTTCTCTAAAACTGAAGAATGAATTTTAGGAACAAACAGAGGTAATGAGCAGAACATATTTATTGAGGGAAAGAAAGCTCCTTGCCGAGAGAGGAACAGGAAGGGGTTCCTGAGTGGGTGTCCCCTGGAAGTTGTCTCTCCCAGGGACTTTTATAGAGGAAAACCATGTGGTGAGGCGGATCTACAGTGAAAACCATGGAAACTCGCTTAGGTGGGCATGAAGTGGGACAAAGCTATGGTCAACCAATGAGGCTGCAAGCACCATTGCTCAGGTAAAATTGATTAAGTCCAGGACCAAGTGGGAAAGTCAGTCACGTAGCAAGCAGGAGTGAATGCAGAACACAACTATATCAGATAGGTGTCTGATAGTAGTTGGATTAATGATTCTTCTGGCTCCCTCAGAAGCCAGAAGGTGATGATCAATCTCGGACGTCAATCTTTTAAGGAGGTCAGCATTTGCTTGATCTTTGGTCGTTAGGTCTGGCCCACAGCGGGAGCATCTGTCCCTCCCATAGTTGCTAGATATCTTGCCTTCTGTATTATCTCCTTGAGGGCCTACCCTGTCTGCCTATAATATTTCTATCTAACTAGGCTGCCTGTAACAGTAATACTACATTTTCCTCCAAAGAAAAGAGTGCCATATTAAGACAGCTCTTCTAAGCCAGTAAACAAACAAAAAAACTGAATTTAAGTAAGATTTTTCATGTAAAATTTATTTTAGTTGTATCTACAGAAGAACATTCTGGTCTAACTCTGTATAGCCATCCTGCTAAGTTAAACTTTATAATTTCTTATATAATCCTAAACTTTCCAGAGAGTTAAAGGATGTTGCCTCAAGTCTAGGATGCCCTTGGGAATGCTTGAACCAGGGAATGGTCCAGTAAGTGTAATTTGAGGGAGTCTTTTTTTTTTTTTTTTTAAGAATACAAAATAGTGATAGAAATTTAAAAAAAATCATTACAAATGCTACAAAATTTTACTACACAAAGTAATAGGAGTTCAATAATGATTGTTGTATTTTATGATGTTATCTTCAAATTAGTTGCTAAGGCTACCAGATATAAACATGCAAGATTTGTTTAAAGAAAAAATAAAAAGTAACAGAAAGTTGTAAGAAATCTTTTGAGGGATTCTGAAGGGGAACCACCTGCTCTAAGAAACCTGTGAATCTCCCTACCTTTCAGACTTTCGCTGTTTGTCCTCACTATGTGGCCTGAGATAAAACCATTAAAAGTATGTTCTTTTGGTTAAACATTTTCTTCCCATTTTAAAAGAATAAAGAGTGGGCCAGTGAGATGGTTCAGTGGTCTAAAGCACCTGCTTAGGAAACTTAGGAAATGGAAGAACCGCGGTTCGATCCCTGGCATCACATGCTGTGCCAACCCCAGGGCAGGCTGAGCCAGCCATAATACAAAAAATAAATAAAATTTAAAAAATAAAAAATAAAAATAAATAAAAGAATAAAGAGTTGCTAAGTGGCGATATGTCAAATACTAACCCCCTTTTTAATTTATCAGCTTAAACTACTTCATAGTAGATTAAGTTTTTATAGAGAGCAAGTCATACGAATGACAAGAGAATGGAAGAACTGACTCCAGCCAGTATATCAGGAAAAATTTTCTCTCCATTTTTCTTTTCTCTGTATTATGAGAAAATTGTTCACCAGTTGAGTGGTGATTCATCTGTAATCCTAACACTCAGGAGGCTGAGGCAGGTGGATTTCCATGAGTTCAAGGCTAGCTTGGGCTACATAGTGAATTCAAGGTCAGCCTAAACTACATAGTAAGGTCCCCATCTCAAATAAATAAATAAATAAATTTATGAAATAGACAGAAGAAAACATCATTTGAATAGCCGATTTCAAAAACAATTGTAATACCAGCTTTCCAAATGATGAGTATAGTGCTAGGTACAAGTTTCATTAGTAATTAGGCTTGTCTAGTATCTCTAGCCCTCTCATTTAGGCTGGCTTAAGCAAATTTGGAAACCAAATATCTGAGATGACCCTGATCACCTACTCCAGTACCTAAAATAATTCCCTCTCTTTTGCCTTGTAGTACACCTTAAATAAAAGCTTGCAATGCTAGTGACTGTTGTGGTCGCCATTGTACACTTAGGAGTGTCTCGGGTTTGCCTCACATCTGTTTATTACCTTGCCCTCTTCTTTCTCCAAGCACATCCTGAGTTGGTTCCTCTTTATTTCTCTTACTGGATGTATACCAAAGTTTAACTATTGCCCTTTCATCCTTCTGTGATGATGGGCTTTGCTCCGTGAATTCAGATAGTTACCTCTAAAGTTTGACTCAATTCTGTGTCTCCATGTTTGTCTCTCTCCACTCAAAAAGCTGCTTCTTAATGTAACTTGCTGTTGAACTTGGTATGCACAAAATTAAAAGTTTTCCTTCCAAAAGCTTTTTTCCCCATTGGTACCTCATGAAGGTCTAGTCATTATGTCGTATTCCCTAACATCATTGCTTCTTTTAAAACTCCATCTAGCTCTAATAATTTTTGAATTAAGTTAAACACAGATTATTTTGAATTCTTCTTTCAAAGTTGAGGTACACTTGCCCTTTCTTACCACCCGCAGTGGGACCAGCTTTTTCAGGGACCTAGCACAAGACAGTCAAATATTTGCTTCTCAATTGATGTTTCCAGCTAATCTTTCTTAAGTTTCACCACTAAGCCTTTCTAGAATGCATTTCCTTCCAGTCTTGCCTCCTTTATAAAACCAAGTTTTAAAAAAAACTCTCACAGTTGATGTTTTTGTTATTACTTCTGTGCCAGTCATGGCATAATACGTCTCCTAGATTTTGATATTCAATCATTTTCTACCTTGTACTTAACTCGTTAGGGAGTTTCTGATATGCTTACTTAGGTTTCAAGTGCCTGTTTCAAGTACTGAAATGAACAGTACTTTTTCTCCTTTTAAGTAATTCTGTGGAGCAGTATAACACTTTTGACTTTATATGTGGTTTTGTACAAATTTCAAATTCAGACGTTCTCTACCATTAGTATGCTCAGTAAATAACTTGTTGGATTTTTTTTGACTCTAGCTAGGTCCACACACCAAGAGATCTAGTTTAGTATGAATCTAAAATCAGTCTTTCAACAACACTGCTGAAATGAACTTTTTATAGACTCTATTAGTCTAACATCTGTATGTGATACAGTTTTAGTAGCACAGTTATCACATGTAATTGTGTGTATTTCTTTGTGGTATACACGTAAGTTGTAACAAAAAAAAAAAAATCAAGCCACATTTCAGCTTCTTAGATGCCTTAGAAATGACACAGAGAACTGTATTTTTCCATCTGCTGTGGCAACAGTGTAAAAGTAATTAACAGATTTTCAGGCCAGGCCTGGTGGCACACACCTATCATCCTGGCACTTAGGGCTGAAGCTGGAGAATCATTGTAAGTTCGAGACCAGCCTGGGCTACAAAGTGAATGTAAGGTCGGGCTGAGCTACAGAGTGAGACCCTGTCTTAAAAAGACAAAAACAAAAAAAGCATTGTGTTTACAGGAGAATGTAAAAAATTTAAAGTTATCTACACAAAGTATGCATATGTCTCATAGAACTAAACTCCCAGTAATATTGGAAGCTATTTAAGAATTGATATTTCCCACAAGTTCAGAATTTTTACCTTGGTAGGATGCCTTTGTGAACTCTTTCAGTATAGGCTAGGTGTGTCCATCCTCTTATTTTTCTTCTATATGCTTTTTAATATAAACATCTGATATATATAGTTTTTTCAATAAAATTTGTACAAAATTGTATTGGATATATTAAAACCTTTCATTGAAGAGAAATTGTGGATGATAATAACTAAGATTTCTATATATAAGATTAAGTACATTTCAGGGTGTTAGATGAGATAATGCTGATTTGTATATTATGGAGGTTGAAGCATCATGTTGTCGTACTGGGGATTGAGCCCAGAGTACTATGCTGGCAACAAATAAAGCAGAAAAAATTTTTTGCTTACTACTGATTTATCTAAGCCAATTAAGTCATGTATTTTTTAGGTTCATTTGGTCAGTGTCACAGTCTTGTTTCAGGTTAACTAAAGTCTCAAACTCTGCCCCACGTACAAATCTCTATTAGCAAGCTGACACAGTATTGTTAAGGGGATTTATTTGATAAGAGAGTAAATGTCCTGCTTTGAGCTTCTTAAGTATACTCTGATAAATACCAAGGCAGGAAATGTAACGTTGTAGTAGTAGGATCAGCCTCCTTTGTGTTCTCACCTATCATCGCAGTTTTACCAATTTGCTGTGTATAGTGTAGTCTGATATGCCTCCCTCCAAGATCATCTGTTAGAGTCTCATGTCAGTGCAGTTGTAATAAAAAGTGGGGCATTTTGGAGGTGATTGGGTTGTGAGGGCTGAGCTCTCTTGATAACACTAGCCCCTCTGAGGAGGTCTTGTGTGCTTCTTCCAGGGAGCACATAGATGGTGTCATATATGAGAAATGGGCCCTCACTCAGCAGTAAAACTTATGGTGATTTCTGTTGTTTATAATCCGTTTTAAGGTATTTTATTAAAGCAGCCCAAAAACAGAGGATGTTTGTTGTAAAAACAGAACTAAAGACTTTTATGATCTTAAGTGCTGTTCAAAATGTGTTAAGCTGTTGGCCTTGTCAGATAGTCCTGCTCCTTTTGCAGAAATGTAGAAGCATGTATGATCGTTCTGACCCATCACATACTTTAAATATTCTTTGTTTCCTCAATGTAATTTGTTCCTAATAAGGCCTATGCTTATAGATGAACTTTCCGTTGGAAAGGTAGAGCAGATTAGTTGCAGTGAAGATGTTGGATTCATTTGCCTCAAGTTAAAATCCTGATTAGCTTGCATATGCAATCCAGGCCTTCCTGGAATAGTAATTTCTGATTAAGAACCCTAGATGCTCACTTGCTCACAGAGGTACATCTTATTGCATGTATCATTATTTTTTTTAATTGCCAATCTTATCTGTCAGTGGGTTGAAATTAAATCAAGAGAAAACATTTACCACTACATTACAAGACAGGAATAGGATGCTGTAGAAAGACATTGCTTGTCCTAAGTAATCTTTTTTGAAGCTTTCGATTGCATGTACATGTCACTGAGTAGTGATTAAAATATGTATCTTTTTGTAAGTCATAGAAAAAAATTTGAAATCAGTATATTTTAAAGTTAATTATGCAGACACTGGTGCCGGGAGTTCCCCTGCCTGCCATGCTGGCCCTGCCCCCAGGGCATACAGAGACAGTGATTGAGACTGGTCCTGGGGGCGTGCCCTATAATCCCAGCACTTGGGAGGCTGAAAAACAGGAGGATCACTGCAAGTCGAATCTGTGCAGTGAGACCCAATAGACCTTGTATTAAATACATTAAAAAAGTAAAATAAAGTTAATTATGGTTGGCATACAGTCATAAATTTAGTCAGTCTTAGAATTTGAATGGATTGATATTTATGAGTTTTAGTTACCTGAGTAAAACTTAGCCTTTTCTAATATTTCTTAAATTGTCCTTATACAGGATTGTCAGGCAGAGATAGTAATGAAAAAGGTTTTGTTTGTTGAAAAGTAGATATCAAGTTAAATATTTTTTCTGTCAATAGCAAACTATTCTGGAGGTGTATGAATCAATTATGAATGTGCCTCATATTATTGTATAGATAGACTCCTCAAATCTCCAAAACAGCAACAGAGAACTGTGAAGTAATGAGTAGAGCAGTATTGATTCTTTGAACCAGATTTAGCAGCATTTAAATCATGCTGTTACTTTGCAAATGATACATAAATGTGGTTAAAATACCTTTAGCAGCAAAGATGTGAAATTAAGGAAAGAACTTAACACCTGTTTAGTCTTTCTGATTTTTTTTTCTCTTTCACAAATGTTACTTCTGTAATTAACTTGTAACATCTTCCTAGCTTGCTTCTTTTTTTTTTTTTTTTTTTTGCAGTACCAGAGATTGAACTCAGGACTTTGTGTTTGCCAGGCAAGTGCTTATTCTAATGGGGTATTTCCCCGGCCCCCTCCTAGCTTATTTGTCTGGCTCTGTAGATGCCTCTACTACAAATAGAGGATTACCATTCCTTCATCCACAAAATGTACGTTTTTGTTTTTCTGCCTGCACAGTGATGAGTTGTCAACATGTGACAAACTTTCTCATAGAAAAGATCTCTTTTGGGACCAGCACAGC
>PVKN010022604.1:0-15112 GCA_004027915.1 Capromys pilorides
AAACATATGTTTATGAAATATGTAAGTTTCAGTTGAAATCTCCATAGAAAATACATACATACTTATATCCAAGTACCTTCTTTTTATTCTGAAAGAAAAATGAGATTCTAATTGCTTCCATTAAGTTAAGTAAAACTAACTATAGAGAAAAAGCATTTTTTAAGAAATATGTATTGCCTAAGACCTAAATATTCAAAACAAAAATTCACTCATTGAGATGAAAGGCTGAATCTAGAAGGGTCAAGGAGAACAAGAGAAGGAGGCAAACCCCATCATCATCCTGCCAGCCTCGTTCCGATGACCCGATTCAGCTTTCTGAGTAATGACTCCCAAACAATCCTGCTCGGAGAAGGGGACATGACCAGATGGCCCTTAATATTTCTTCAGTGTCTCTCCTTGCCCTTGTTGGATATGCCCTACTGTGTTGGATTGTGTTCCCTCCTAGCAACAGAGTTTCAGCAACACTCTAATCTGGTTGTAGGAAAAGGACAAGCGAGAATGAGATTGCCTTGTAAATTGGCAAGAGCTTTTGCTTGCTTTTTCACTTGGTGCTTTCAAATTCAAGGCTGGTTTTAGTGTTCCAGGAGCCCTGATTTTCTCCATTAACTGACACTCAGTGGAAAAGGTAAGGAGTTTAGAGGCAATTTCTCTGTTTTACTTCCTTGTTTGACCTTGCAATTTCCTTGTTAACACAGCCAGATTAGCTATGTGAGAGTATGGCTTTCCCCATGCCAACAGCATGTTCAGATACACAATAAATACTTTTTTAAAGCTAGCAATCAAGAGGCAAATGTAGCAAACTAAAATTTCTAGATTTTCTACCAATCTAATTACAATGGCAGTGAAAGGACATGTACTTAATTAAACTGCCAGTCACACTGAAAAGATATGCATCTATTTACATAAATATTTACTCCTGTGCTGGAACCATCCAGTTCGCCAGAGGAAGTGACTGGTGATCAAAACGTAAGTGGGATCATGTGTTTTCCCCAAACCAGGTAAATCAGCTTTGCCTTACCTGCAGACTAAGTATGTCTTATTCTTTCCTTTTCCTCAAAATTTTAAAATTGTGTCAATGAAAATGTGCATGCAATAAGTATGTGGCTTATTATAAATTAAACATCCCCATTTTCCCCTTTCAGTAATTCATTCTTCCGCTCCCTGGAGTAGCAGTTGTCCTAACTTTTACCAGCAGAACTTGATCTGTTTTTGCTTTTATGTAAATAGTATCCTGCAGAACACAATCTTGAAGTGTCTGTCTTCTTTCACTCAATGTGATGTTATGAGATTCACCCGGAGTGTTGTTTTACATTATTCATTTTTACTGCTGTATAGTATCATTGCATGACTATACCACAACTCATTTATACATTCTACTGTTGGCATTTGAATTGCTTCTTATTTGGGCTCTTTATAAATGGTGCTGCTGTAACATTTAGGGTGTGCTTTTTAGAGAAGCATGCTCACAGGTCTCTTGGGTATGTACATAGGCATCATAGTTTCTATCTTGAATATTCCCCCTGTGTGTTAAAGTCTTGGCCCCCAGCCCATGGCCCTAGCAAGAGGTGGCAGAACCTTCAGCAGATGAGGCCAGTGGAAAGAAGTGAGGTTACTGGAACTGTACCCTTGAGGAGGATATGAGACCCCTACCTCTTCCTCACTCTTTTTGTTTTCTAGGTGCCAGGGGATGAACAGGTCTCCTTCATTGTATGTGTCCATCAGGTTACACTTGGCCTCTACCAACTCAAAGCAACATATCCAAGGCGCAATGGAGTGAAACCTTTGAAACTGTGGACCAAAGGAAACCATTCTTCTTTTCAAATTGGTTGTCCCAAGTATTTTTGTCACAGTGATAAAACAGTGCTTAGCAGAATAAGGCTATAATGAGTGGATGTCATGCTATGTGTCTGTTTAGCTTTTAGAGGGCTGCCACACAGTTTCTGAAGGTGACTATAATAATTCATGGTGACAGTAGATACCACATGAATGAGTATCACATGACTTGTTCTGGGAAATATGTTATTTCATCTTCACAGTAGGCCTGCTTTCAGATCAGGAAAACTGAGGTAAGGAGATTTGCCAATATGATACAAGTTGACAACTAGGTTCTAACCCAAGTCCTTGTGTATCCCTCAAAAACTGGACCTAAGTCTCTGTGTTTATGACTTGTTCTGGGTGTTTCTATTTGATGTAACTTACTGAACACACCCTCTTAATATACCTCTCACACTCCTTTCCTCTCTTTTCTGCTTCATTTCATTTTGTGGGGCTTGACAACTTTACTCACCTCTGCCAACGATTCTCTGAATCTTCCCAATGCAGCTGTTGAAAGTTTCACGTGATTTCCAGGAAAGTGGATAGTGTTGTTCTTTAGCCACCTTCTCACCCCCTCAAGTTCTGAATGTACAAGTGAATGTACAGATCTGCTACTTTGTGACTGTGGTCGCAGCACTGCTTTGTCATCCGTATATGCCCGCCTCTCTGGCTTTGTGCACATAGCAGGACCCAGACTTCTATGCTTACCCGTGCCTCTTCTACTTCACTGGGACCTTGAGGCTAGTTCTGGTGAGTCATTTGCAAATGAGAGTGAGATGTGTCACTCTTGACCTGGAGTATCTCTTTATCGATGTGAATTCTGGAACTCTCTTTTCCTTTTGGCTGCTTTCATCAGCCTGGCTCCAAGTAGAGGAAAGCTGAACCAGAGCTCTGGTCAACCCATGAGAACAAACAGTGCAAATGAGACAGAAAAACTCGAACACATGAGCCACTAAGACTTGGAGGGTATTTCTTACATTGGATGGACAAGCCAAAGCTCTCTCCGACCATAAACCATGTGGTGTTGTGAATTTAGATAGAGTGATTTAGATTTTGAAGTTCCCATGTTTTATTCTTTGACAAGTCATGGACTTCAGGTCTATTTAACCTACTTTCTTCTGTGAAACCTCTCTTAGAGAAACAAACGTCCATCTTAAATTTGACATTTCCAAATCAGAATTCTTGATCTCTTCCAAACTTGAGTCCTCTGAGATCTTTCATATTTGTGCACATAGTAGGATATATATATATATATATATATATATAATATATATATGTATATATATATTATATATATAATCACTATATATTTTATTATATTATTATATATTATATAATTTATTCTACATTGCATTATGTTACATATTAGTATTCTATTCACATGTAATTATGCAAAGAGATTTCTTAGGTAGCCTTACCAAATCAATAATCACCTGTGCAGGGGTAAGGAAGAGAATTTGCCACTGTTCAGTCCAGAAAGTTGAAAGCTGTAGAGCAACAGAATCAAGGACACAGTGCCAGTCTGAGAATGCAGGCCCAGAAGCAACCTGGAGGATCGCTGCTCTGAATCTTTGGTGAAAGCCTGAAGAAATGGTGACTTCAGCAAAAGACACCCCGACTCAGGCAGAGCAGAGCTCTTCGAAATGAATGCCAACTTCTCCCTTCTTTCCCTCTGTTACGGTCCAGATTTTCAATGTCCCACCCAAACATCATGTGTTGTTTGGAAGATGATTAAATCACAGGGTGCTCTACTCATCAAGGGATTCATCTACGAATGAGTTCAATAACTAAACATGCTGCTAAGAGGTAGGACCTGGTCAAAAAAGGCAGGTCACTGGAGAAGTGATCTGGGAAGTGTGTTATCGTTCCCAGATATTTCTTTTCTCTCTGCTTCAGGAGGTCACAGGTTGAACACTTTTTCTCTGCCATGCTTCTCTGCTATTCTGATTCTTCCAAGGAGCCAGTCAACTGCAGGCTGACACCGTGGCCAAAATAACTTTCTCCTCTTTTAAGTTGTGGATGGTAGGTATTTTGTGCCAGAGACAAGAAAGTAACTCAAACTCTTCTATTTTATCCAAACAACAAGCTGGTGGGTTGATGACAAGCACAACCAGAGTGACTCTGTCCCCCTAGGTTGCAAGTGAACACAACAGTCAGCTTTGGAGATATTCCACTACTCCAGCGTAGTGTTTTACTAATCATTGGCATCTCTTGGCAAGTAGAGTTTATATATCACAATTAATAGTCATAATATCTTGGTCAATAGTGAGTATGATATTCCCACTGCTGAGACTCCAGGCTTGTATTCTTTTTCTTCTTTGGCTTACATCTCATATGAAATCTATCAGCAACCTACGTAGGCTGATTTTCTTTCAAAATGCATCCAGAACCTCACCCCTCTAACTCTATGTGATTCTAGATTTTGTGGATTTCTCAAAACTTTGTTCCTCTAGACATTAGCAAGTTTACCATCCTTCTCACTACCACTGTTGTTGCTCTGCCACCAACCTATTGGTATGACATTATACTGTCTCGGTTTGCTTACATTCGCTTCCTTGTAATTCTCTGGTCAGCTTTTCCTGCTTACTTTAGCTCTCTGATCTTTTGCTATGCTACTTCCATGAGAAAACATCAGTGCTTCCTATAGCTTTAATTTTCATTTTTGTCCCCATTTCAGACAATGTACGTATAACAATGATGGCACTGGGAATGATTTTAGGAAGTATATGGATGGACATTTCTATTTTAACAGTCATGGCTTTATTTTAATGTCTATTAGACAAACTATAACCAGCACAGAGAGCCTGAGATTATAGCTTTGCTGAAGCCAAATCAGTTTAAGTCAAATTAAAGTAAAATATTAAGTAAACAATACCACAGAATGTATGAGACAGGGAGAAATGTAAGGAAAGCCCAAACGAAACCTGAGGAGTACAGGATTAAACTTCAAATAGCGTAGTCAGTTCTCTTCAGAGGAGCCATGGCTCCGATGGCCCCCTAGGGAGGGCCACTGAGGTAGCCCCCCACACTGGAGAGTAATGAGTAGATCCAGGTGGATTCTTCTTCTAAAACTAGTTCCTCCATGTATTCAAGGGTGCCAGGATTTTCGTAGGCCAAGTCCAACAGCTAGAAGTCATTTTGACTCACATCTCCCTTTTTCTTCTTTATTTACTCAAGTTTTAAATCATGAAATGTCTGTCACTTTTACCCTTTTCTTTTTATTCTCATTAACATTATTCAAGCCATGACCCAATTACCTCATACTCAGATCACTGTGGTGACCTCCAAAATGTTCTCCGGCCTCCATCTAAATTCAATTGCATTCACCCAGTGCCACAAAATTATCATTCCCATGTTCAAATCCTCCATTAGTTTCCTCTGAAGGTCACATCCGTGATCCCTCACCCCACGCCAACAGCAACATGTACTGAGTGCTCTATGCCAAAAGACATACATATTTTCTTATTTACTCTTCATGGCAACCTTATGAGGTAGACACCGTAAAACTACAGTATAGGGATCAAATGAATGACCCAGAGCTGCTAAGTGACAGAGCCAGAATTCTGCCCAGGTAGTCTTATACCAGTGTCATTACTCTTTCTGATAAACAAGCTCTTTTATTTATCCATATATGTTTGTGATAGATGATAATTACATAATGCTAAGTGAATTAAATCAGACACAGAAGGTTAGATATTGCATGGACTCTTTTATATGACAAGCCCAAAATATAAATCAAAACCAAAGTAAAAGACAGATGATAGAAAACAGGAAGGTGCTTGGTGGAGAAGGAGGGGGAATCTTTCCTGAGGATGGGAGAGATGGAAAGACAGGGAAGGGGAGGTAAAAATGATTAAAACTCAATGCGTACGCTTGTCTGGCAGGGGAGCTACCATGACCATGACTGTTGTTTTCCCAGAGTAAGGCTCATTGACTGACTCTGGATGGGCTGCTGTCCCTTGCAATTTCCCCAAATGTGGGAAGCTCAACTGCGTGATTCGTGGTAGTGAGGGACTATATTTGTGCTTTCCTCTGAGCAAAAGAAAAGCCCCCAGATATATAGGTATCTTCCTCTTGCACAGCCATCCTGCACTACCTATTGACAAACTTGAGCATGCTTCTCGTCCACAACTCCTCTGCTGTACTTCCTTTTCCTTCATTCTCATGAGTCTCACTTCTCATCTCTTGAGCCTTTAGCAAGACCCTCATGAACCTTGATGCTTTGCCTCTCCCCGACACACACAACCTTCTCACACGAATTGTACCTGCCAGGACCCTCTGACCTCTTGTAACATTACTAATGTCACAATTACCACTGGAGTAAATAGGTATCTGTTCCTCCAAGTCTGAACTGATATGTCCCAGTATCTGAACAATTCGACTTCTACCCTGCTATCAATTTAGCACTGTGGGTAAATGGCTAAAGGGGAAGATCCAATACCCTCCTCTTCTATCAGGAGAAGCCTTCACCAATGAATTGAGGGCATTTCAAAGTAAGGCAATTCACACGGGTTGAAATAATTTGCTTTCAATTTTGGGGGTGCATTTGGTTGTTTGTTTTCTTTTGTTTGTTTTTGTTAGCTTTGTTTTGTTTTCTTTTGTTTTGCTTCATTTTGTTTTTGAGAGAAGGTCTTCTTGCTTTGTAGTACAAGTTGCCCTTGAACTCACTGGATAGCCCAGACAGCCTACACGCATAACGATTCTCCTGCCTCCCCTTACCAAGAGCTGGAATTTATTTTCAACTTTTCAATGTGCGTGTGATCTTTTTTAGATCTCACTCTCTTTTTGTTGTTTGATAGACATTCAAGAATTGTTGGCTGGCAAGATAGCTCAGGAGTCTAAAGCGCCTGCTCAGGCAAGCTTAGGCAACTGCAAGGACCACGGTTCGATCCCTGGCACCACTTGCTGCACCAGCCCCACCACCAGGGCAGGCTGAGCCGGCCATAACATAAATAAAGTTTTAAAAAATAGTACTAATAAAAGAATTGCAATGATGCAGGTTTATTTCCAAATGTACCAGTATTCCAGAGAGCAGAGGCCCACACAGAGAAACGAGAGCTTTATTGAGCAACTGGCCAATAAGGACACATTTTACTCACGATTCCTTTTTCAATTACACAATTCATTTTTTGTCACTGTCCACAGAAAATGAAGGAAAGAAATAAAGATCACAGAGATAAGCCACTCCTTTTGTTCTTTTGTGCAATTAAATTGCTGCAGAAAGGACCTTAGAACTAGAAGGGAAAAATGGATAGCAGATGCAGAACCAGAAACTAAAGATGTGGATCTCTGTCAGTTCTCCATTTCTGGGACTAAATACCTGACATAAACAACTTTTCTAAAAAGTTTCATTCTGAGTTTTGGTTTTAAAGATTTCAGTCTGTGTTCCCCTGGGCTCTGTTGCCTCTGGCCCTGTGAGAAGGCAAAGAAATCATGGTAGAAAGAAAAAAACTGAACTCAGGACAGCCAGGAATTGAGAACCAGGAAGACAACCAGGGAGGGCAAAGGGGTCTGAGGCAAGAATGTGCCCTTCCAGATTAAGCCTCTAGTAACCTCCTTCCTCCAGCCAGGTTCACCTGCCAAGGTCACATTGAACTAGGAAGCCCCATCCATGGATGAACCCACTGAAGAAGTCCGTGTCCTTGAGACTCAGTGGCCTTCTAGACCCCACTCAGAATATTGCTGTATTGGGAATCTATTGCAGGCAGCTGAGTTAGATAGGAATACTATAGGCAGTCAGACAGGGCCAGGCACTCAAGGAGACAGTATGGAAGACAAGGGGACTTTGTAACTTTGAGAGAGACAGGCACCCCTGCTGTCAGCTGGGCCTCAAGACAAAAGAGTAAACAAATGCAGTCACATATCTCCCTAAAGATAGGCATCCAGGATTGATATTCTAAATGAATCTCTCACCTTAAGGATGTCTGGAAGTCACTAACTCATCTGTCTAAAGGAAAAGCCCCTGTTCTATATTCATGCCTGCTTGCCACGTGATCCACTTCCCATTTGGTCCTGAATTCAATCAGTTTTACCTGAGAGATTGTACTTTATTATTATCATTATTATTATTATTATTATTATTATTATTATTATTACTACTACTACTACTACTACTACTGGGGATTGAACTCAGGACCCTGTACTTATCAGGCAAGCGCTTATTCTACTGAGCTGTCTCACATTCCCCCCCACCCCACATGCACTTCTAATCTTATTGGTTGACCATAGTTTTGTCCCACCTCTTGCCCAACCAAGAAAGTTCCTATATTTTCCACCTTAGACCCACCTCACTTCATGGTTTTACTCTATAAAATCTCTGGGAAAAAAATAGCTTCCCAGGGAAACCCACTCGGGTCCCCCTTCTGTCCCTCTCTCGGACAGGAACTTCCTTTCTCCCAATAAACATATCCTGCTCCTAATCGCTGTTATTTCTAAAATTCATTCTTCAGCTTTAGAGAACACAAACTCAGCCCAGGTATCTTTCAGAGAAGTTCCCTGTATCAGGTCAGCCCCCCAGCTCATGAGTTTTGGGGAAACACTTCACATTTAAAATATAAAAGGACCCCGGTGTAACACGTCACATACTCTGTGGTTCAATTTTCCTTTACTCTGCATTGAGAATAACACTGACTACTGTGACCCATTTTGAAGGGTCACTTCAAGAATCCAACAAAGCCAAAGGCAATAAATAGTGGCCAGGCATCCAACATAGACCTGATGTCGAATAAAGGTTCCTTTGTTCGCTCAACGTTTAATTAAGTAGGCTGCCGTCCACGAAGAATTTAGAAAAGATACATTTTAGGGAGATGGCTAAATTTGAAAATCTTATTGTGCAAAGTTTGCGAAAACCTGAGAGAAGCTAGAAATTAGGGTGGAGAGAAGGGAAGCTGCAGCGGAAGGGGAGACGTTGGATAGGAAGTGTCTTAGTTGTTTGTTTTTAAAAGGAAAAGGTGTGTGTCAGCTGGTTGACTCGCGAAAAACGCTAATTAAAATTTTATTCTTTTTATCCCCATAAAACAAACTACTTTGAGCAACGCTGAGTTTTCTAGAGGCCCAAGAAAATAATTGCCTGTGCCTCGCAATTTTAAAATGCATCGATTTTTAAAATTACTTTTAGGTTTTAAGTTTGGGGTTCTTTTTGCGAATATTAAGTGAGAGTTAGAGCCCAACCATAGGTCAAGCGATGGCTCCTGATGAGTGATGGAAGGCCGCGCCCAGAAGGGCTTCTCCTGACCCTTCACAGGGCTGGAAGCTGGACCTCAGCCTCCCTGCTGGGACCGCTGAGCACTGGGCCCATACCCAGCCAAAGGCCACACCCATCCTGCCCTTGATTGGCTGGAAGCTCACCGACTTCCTGCTCTCTTGCAGAAGGAGGATGGAGACCGGGCATGCTGGATGGCCAGGAAAGTGGTAATCTTTCCAAATGTTTTGAGCATTTAAATTATCAAATATTTGAAATACATATGCAAACATATCATTTATTTTCCTCTCTCTTCAAAGGAAATCATCGCCTTGAAGGGGGATTAAATTTTTATCTTTATTGTATATATTCTCACTGCTTATAGCCATAACCAACGTGTAACATGAATCCCATCTTCAGTTTTATGTAAATGATACCCACACAGATGCTTTTGTAACTTGCTCTTTTCATTCTGTATCATGTTTTCTAGATGTATTTGTATAGATATATTTATATATTAAAATGTAATTTAACTACTAGAGGATATTTCTTTATAGAACAAACTGTACTTTATGACTTTATTGATGGGTGCTTAGCTTGTTTAAAGTTTTTTGTGATTACTGAGAAGACTGTAATGAGTCTCTTTGGTCATAACCACTTGATACACGTGCAACACTTTCTCTAGACTGTACATCTAAAAGTCAATTCCTGGAAAACAGTGTCTGCATATATTCAGTTTTACTAGATATTGATGAATCATTCTCTGAAGATGTTGTACTAATTTACACTCCTGTCCCCACTTATGACAGTTCCTATTTTCTTGTCAATGCCTTGTATTGCAAGACTTCTAAATTTCATTCCTAATTGAATAGCAATACAAATGACCACTTTTTACTGTAAACAAGTATTTTTCTTTTTTACTAACAAGTTTTCACATTTAAAAATATTTCTTACCTATTGGAATTTACTCCTCTATAGATTTTTTGTTCATATCCTTGGTCAATTGCTCTTTTATTGTTTTGGGTTTTTTTTAAAATGCATTTGTAGAAAAATTTTCTTAATATTCCAGAAACAAATCCTTTGTTGACTACATGATATTGATTTCCATGTTTCTGAGCTCTGTTATTTTTATTGGGCCGACTCGAGTGTGAACAGCCAGAGCTTCCAGGCAAATTCTGAACTGGGTCATCACAGATTTTCATAGCCACAGCCGAGTGGCCAGAGATAGACCTGGGTTCAGAAAATCTGGGTTCTACATTCATTGTGCTCCTTTGTTATCTGGGTTGGTGGGCCTCTTTTATTCTTACCCATAAAACCACAACATTAAGAACAGCTTCAAGGGCTTTTGTAAGACTCAAACAAGATGCATAAAATCACCTTGCAAAATGCTACACAAACACTAGTCATTATTAGTACCAGCGACCTAAATCGTATTAGTTTATTCAGGCTGCCATAACAAATTACCATAACTAGACAATATTAAACAATGGAAATTTATTTCTCACAGTTCTGGAAGATGGGAAATAGTTATAAAGCGACCGGCATGGCTGACTTCTGGTCAGGGTTCTGTTCCTTGCAGTCAGTCGCCTACCTTCTCACTGTATGCTCAGGAGACCTGTGTGTGTGATGAACATGGAAAAGAGACAGAGACAAAGACACAGCGCGCTCTGGCATCTCTTCCTTTTCTTGTTAGGACACTGGTCCTCACCTCACTCAACTTCTCAATCCTCCCATAGCCTTGTTTCTACATACTCTCCTGGTGGTTATGACTTCAAAACAGGAATTTGGGGTAAGCACACAATTCAGTCCACAGAAGCCATGCTAGCTCGATGCCCAAATAGGCTTGTGTTCCCTTACCTTTGATCAGTGCATGGAGACCTGGACAAGAGCATCACTAATTTTATTGTCTCTGTTTGATCCATCCAAAGACATCATTGCCATCAAACCAGGGTGTGGCCATTTCTGTGACTGTCCTGCATGAGGAGCAATTGTCAGTCATTATCCCCTACAGCACCAGTATAAATCTGATCATAAAGAAACTAGACCAGCTCTGCCCAACTGAGCTGAGGTGACAGAAGCAGCATATGAAATGTTCTATGAAATCTGTGTGTCCGTTGCCATAGGCATAGCCACATGTGGCCGCTGAACATTTGACAAGTGACTAGTGTGACTGAATCTTGTTCATGTAATTTAATTTTAATTAATTTGTATATACCTAGCCCCAGTGGGTAGCAGCCACTGCCTCAGTGGCACAGCTCTAGACCTCTGTGCTCCCCAGCCCAGCAGCAGCTGCTTTCTCCCCTTGACTGTGAGGTCTTTGTCCTCAGACTTCGTGCAGCTAAAATGTCTAGGATGGTTACATTGTATTTTGCAAAGTGTCCTGGCGTCTCCCTCTTATGTAATACAAATAGGTGAGGACAAAAGGGAAAATGAATGAGTGTTTGGAGCTCACATGAGAATCCTGGCCCCACATATGGATGTGAAAGGACTGGAGCTTTGAAAACCAGAGAATGGTGCCATTAAGGACTGGTACAAGGTAAGGAAGGAAGGGATTCTGCAAGAAACCCTCCATAAAGCGTCACCCCAGTACATAACTCAAGGTCAAGCATTTGGAAAACATTAGGTTTTTATTTTTTCTATTTTCCTTTTACTTTCAGGAAATCTGTGAAATAATCCTTAAGTATAGAGAGCTTCCAGATTTATGATGGAGAGGTCCCCTTGCAACCACTCTGAACTGAAACTCAGCACGCCTGAAGTGAGAAGAGGGAAAAAAGTGGCCACTTGTTACTGCAAAAGGTTTCAGCTTTTAAAATGAATTTTTCGTGGCCCCAAATAGGGGCGGCTCATAAAGGGGGAATTGAGAAACTCAGACCACTCAATCACCGGCCAGCCCCAGAGAGCTGCTGCGTGGCTCCTTCCCAGGCTCCTTGCTCTGCCTTCTGGCTCTGGCTTTGATTAGGGCCCCCAAGGCTGAGAAACCAAGGCCCCAGAGCATCAGGACCAAGAACAGAAGTTTGCATGAGCAAGGTGCCCCCAGCGGCTCCTCGTTAAAAGGCTGTTTATGGAAGCCACGACCCTGAGTGATTGGTCAAAGTAGAAGACAGCGTGGCCCAAATCTGCTCCAGAAAAGCAAACTTGAAAAATATCAGCTTTCTGCTAAGAAGCACAGCTTGTTTTCCCCATAGAAAGATATTTCATGGTATGGCTAAATATTCATCATATAAAACAAACTAATTTTTTTTCCTCAATTATGTTGAAAACTTGAGGAAAATTGCTGGAATGCATCAGCATTTCAGGTAATGAGCTCACCTTCAGTCATCTTCTTAGTGAATTTGTTATGGATTTTCAGCTTTTCTAAAGTGTACGTGCATTAATGAAAACAACCAAAAATGCCTAGGATGATTACAGTGTATTTTGCAGTGTCCGTTTTCCATTGTGAGATGGTTTTTTCCTTTGCCTCCTTCATGACATTTCTAGAACTGATTAGATAAAGAGAGTAATGGTCTTTTAATTTTTCTTTTTATTTTCAAATTGACAAGATTATACTCATTTATGGCATGGTATTTTCAAATATGTACAAGTTGAGGAATGGCTGGATTAAGCTAATGAATTTATACACTACCCCACATAATTGCTAATGTTTTGGTAGTAAAAACACAGAAAGTCAGTTCCATTGGCAACTTACCAGTACACAAGGTATTGTCACTTACTGTAGTCACAAACGTGTTCTAAATCTTGGGAGCTCGTGTTTCAGATCCTGCAGCTCAATGTTCACCCACTGCCCTTCTTCCTGTGTTGCTCCTGCCGCTCACGCGCTCCCAAATTGCATTTGCTGGGCTCAGGAGTAAGCAAGCGCTTTTGTGTGTCTGACAATATAAGCGGCAAATTATGAAAACTGCCTACTGTGCTCAGATCAATAGGCCAAACCCACACTTACTTTCCAGCTCAGAAAAGGCTTTCTCTTTCTCCCTCCTCCAACAGCCTTTAAGATCTGGACCAAAAACCATCAAGCCATGGTCAAATGTTCTGCAGCCAGAGCAGGGAGGTGATCAGGGGCCCAGGGACGGGGTCTCCTACATGTATCTCATCCAATCCTCTGTATTTGCACATCTCACAGGCAAGTGCCTTCTCCAAGCCTCCCTTCCCCCAGGAGGCCATATATCCACTCCTTCCTTCCCTCAAGGACACGGCTAAGAGCCATCATGTATTTTTGCCCTTTGTGTCCCATGTCACTGTGGCTTCCAGAGGCAGTGCCAGGGCCCAGATCACACAATCTCTGCCCACATCAGAAGGGGACAAAGGCTGTGGGAACTCAAACGTCTGTCTTGTTCTAGCCTTATTCTTCCAGTGGGCCACAGGACATTGCTTTTCTCTACCACGCATCCTGGCTTCCAGTCTGGGAAGAGCAAGAGGAAGCCAGGTTTGCACAGCTGTTTGCAAAGAACCACACTCTCCTGGGTGTAGATTATAATAGCCACCACACCCTCTCTCCTTTCCCACTTTTATTGCTCAGCCTTGGGAAAAAAAAAAAAAAAAATCACTTAACCTCTCCAGCCTCTGGTTTTCATCCAGTCATGATGATCATAATATAAACAACCCTCATACAGGTGCTGGGATATTTGATACAGACAATAAATGCATAATGTCCTTACAGAGGCACCTGCTGCATTTGACTCCTTGCCTCTGTTAAGTCCTAGAGTGAGGAGTGCAGTGGAACTGTTTTCTCACCATCTCATCTCTCACCTTGAGAACAACAAATCAAAACAGGCTTCACACTATCCCTGGTGGCATTGGGGCATGTCTTGCACCTATAAACTTAGAAGAAAGGAAAGTGTCACTTGAGCTGCAACACAGAAAGTCCACCCAGGAGCCCAGGGGTGTGCTGCATCTCAACCCAGCCCAACCTGGCATCTTCCACCTTTCCCCCTCCCTGAATGGATTGTTGTTCAAAATTGCCTCACAGACTCATCTGCAGGACCGTGTGGGTCCCTTACAAAGTCCACCTTTACGGGGCCCCATCACACCCACGTTGTCTGCAAGGACCCCTTAGCCTTTAAAATCCAAGATGTCGTCATCTGTCCACAAAGTCACAGACTCCCAAGACCTTCCTAGTTTTGACATCACCGCAGCGAGCAGTGACACCTGAGGAAGACAGGAGGGAGGTGGTCTTACTTGTAAAATCATGTCACTGAAGAGGTAAAGAAGCAGCTGGTTTGTTTTCTTTGGAAGAGAGCGCCCGAGTCCTCTTCTCTTCTCCTCACACGCTTTGGGGGCCGCACCCCGACCTCACTGCTCATTCTTTTTGTCCATCCTAAGCCCAGGTAGGCTGTCCCAGTCCACATGCCAATGCCTTGCAGTTCTGAGGAGGATGGTGTCCACCTACTGGTGACAAAGAGGCTGAGATCCTCAGAAGGAGCCCAGCAAAGCAAGGCTGGCTTTAAGCAGTGAAGAAAATGAGGCCACCATGATCAAAAGAATAAGAAAGCTGCACAGAAAATGATGCTTTGGCGATGAAAGACAGCATAGCTACGTGGAGAGCTTCCTCTGCATTATCCCTGCGCACAGAAATTTGAGGAACAATTTCTTTCCTGAAAGGCTTGAATTTAAAACATCAGATTTAGATGTATAAAAAAGGGATGGAGGGAAACCACGTAGTGCAACGTCATCACAGTTATAGAAAAACTCATCATTTCTCTAGGTATTTTTAAGTGGGCGAAAATTGGATGCAACTTAGATTTCATGGAAGTCTGGCCACAAGCAATGATTTACAGCCTAGTACTAGGGCCCAGAGCTCAGTCCCTGGTGCACAGGAACTCCTATCGTTGGGTACCTACCACGTATAAGCAAGGCCGGCCCCTCCAGGAAGAGCTTCGAGGGCAGAGAGCTATTTTTCCCCAAGCATATGTTTATATGCAGAAAAGGGGACCGCACCACCCCGTGCAAGCTGTCCTATTGAAGCCTCATTTCCTGTCAATCTTCCTTTTTTTCTTCCCCCATGAAGCTTTAATTTTTTGCCACAGCGCTTTCTGCATTTCAGTTTCCTGCAAACCTCAGGAAATAGATTGAAATTAATATCGTCAGATGCTGCTGAAAGTGCTGGCGTGGCGGCATCGCAGA
>PVKN010022605.1:0-15096 GCA_004027915.1 Capromys pilorides
CTTATTTTTGTAAGAGGAAGTACTTCAGCAATTTTTATGTTTTCATGTAATCATAGTTCAATTGGCCCTCAACTCACCTTTAATCTTATTGTAAATTGTTTTCTTTGAGTTCATGTTTTCACGGCCTAAATGAAATTTCCATAACCAAGGAAAATTTAAAAGTTCAAAATTAATTGTCCTTGAAAAAACTCAACCTCCATATTAGAATGTTCTTTATGTGTTAGGAAATATAAAGTACCTTTAATATAAAATGAATGCAATAAAGTATTAAATATTGCTTCATGGAGAGTAGAAAATATTCACAAACAAAATAAATTCCTAGAAAGAGTTATCCTATTACTGATAGTCAAAATTTTAATTTTTAAGTATAATAGCTTACTGGTAAAATAAGTAGATGACAAACATTGTGATAAATTTCTCATTCCCGTTTGCATGTAAATATATCACCAAGAGACATGAGAAACAGCATGGAATAGGCTCCATTAGCATGCAGAAGGATCTAGGAGACCTGAATTTGAGATTTCTGCAGGCCTTTTGGAATACTTTGCTTTCTGTCATATAAGGTGGCAACATCTTCATAGCCAGCTCTTTATGATCTTCTTGTTGTGACAAAACAATTGTAGAGGTAAGAAGGATCATTCCCTTTACTAGAATGACTACTTTGTGTATAAGTAAAGAATACTTATGTACTTGGTAAAACTACCAGACTGTAAGGTGTACAGTATCAGAGACATAGTTTGCTGTGTTTACAGCAATACTCAGAGTACCTACAAACAGGCACTGGGGTGGAGGAAGTGATCATTACATACTTACTAAGGGAAGAAATGTGGACTTGACTGTACCAAATTGGAGGTGCGGAGAGTTTCACTTCTATTGCAAATTTCTACAAGCAGTGGCACCCAGCACAATAAAGCTCAGGGTCTGTCTTCTCTGTTGCACCTCAGGGATTCCTCTCCAGTTTCCTGGTGCTTAGTCAGTTTTCAGCCACAGCTGCTTATCTGCTGCTGTGAGGGGCCAGTGCACCAGTGACGCCCTCTATGTAATTCTGTGTTGTACATAAGGCATGAGCTCTGTATTTATGTTAAGACCTTATTTATCAAAGTGAGACCTTTTCTTTCTTTTGTCTACTTTAGTTTTGTATTTTTTTTTTTTAGAAATTGTTTTATTTTTCATCAGCCTCATTTCCATTTTGCTTAAGCGTCAGCAGGACAGCTCAAGACCACTCGGTGGTGGCTCCTACCCACGCAGTGGCCTGCGCGGTGAGGGCTGCAGAACAATCTTTTGTGGCTAGCTGAGCACTCCAGTCTTCGGTAGGGAACTGCTGAATGGGCACAGAGGGCACCTGCACGCCTTCAGACCAGTCTGCGACCTCAGGCTGAGCGGCAGTCAACTCCTGAGCTGGTGCAGTCCATTCACCCTGAAATTCCTCCTTGGTCACAGCCTTTTCAGCAGCAGCCTGCTCTTCCTTTTCAATCTCTTCAGGATCCCGGTAGAAGCAGAGATCAGGCATGACTTCCCATGGGTGTTCGCGGGAGATAGTGCCACGCATGCGCAGCACTTCCTGGGCCAGCATCCATCACATCAGACCCACAAAGTGAGCTCCCTTATTGTTGCATGGGATGGCAATGTCCACATAGCGCAAAGGAGAATCCGTGTTGCACAGAGCAATGGTTGGCAGATTGACATAAGATGCCTCTGTGAGGGGCTGGTGGTCAGCCCTGGGGTCAGTAATCACCAGAAGACATGGCTCTCTGAAGGCTGCCTGGATCTGGTTAGTGAAGGTTCCAGGAGTGAAGCGGCCAGCAATAGGAGTAGCTCCAGTGGCAGTAGCAAACTTCAGCACAGCCTGCTGGCCTGTGTTCCTAGAGGATATGATGCTGACATCAGCAGAGTTTTCAATGGCCTCTATGGCTTGAGCTGCCAGAAAGAGCTTCTCCCAAGTCTGCTTCAGATTTATGATGTAGATTCCATCACCTTTCCTTTTGTAGATATGCTGCTCCATCTGGAAACCCAGGTTGGTGTCACCTAAGTGGGTTCCTGCAGCAAGGAACTTGAGGACATCCCCCTCCTTCGTTTGTAGGACATCAAGGACTCAGGATATGGTGAAGTTTTTCTTTTAGTTACGATGGGAATCAAGAACAATATCATATGGACCCTGGCTGGGCAGCACAGAAAGGGTAGTTCTGTAAATTATCAGAATCTATAACTCCTTAACTTTGGACAAAAGCCCAAGTGTCAAGGGATGAGAAAAATGATACTCTCTCAGCTCAAACTAGCTCAAATAAGATGATTTTATAGCTGCACGATGCTGTGCTAGTAAGTCTTGCATAGCAAATTCAAGTGAAGATCCTATGTAGTCAGACATAGGATCTCAACATAAGAACTGAAGCATTCTTTTAGGAAATATACATGAAACACTATAATCCCAGCACTTGGGAGGCTGAGGCAGGAGGATCAGTGTGAGTTTGAAATTAGCCTGGGCTACAAAAGTGAACTCAAGGCCAGCCTGAACTGCATAGCGAGACCCTATCTCAAAAAGACACAAAACAAGACAAACAAACAAAACACTAGTGTTAGGTCCTCTGTGATCTAAAATCTCAGTCTAGTGGCTTGAAAGACATTCGTAGAGAACACTGCAAATGATAAAGTGTGCTAGAATATTTCTAAATGCCAAAGATGTGACAAAGCAAAGAGATGTCATTGATAGCTACACAGAAGGTGCAGTGCTTGAACAAACTATGGAAACAATGTGAAATTTTGCCAAAGTGGGCTGTAGTACTATGGGAGCACAGAGTAAGAGGAGTTTTGCAGGCAGGAATAACGGATATTGCACAGTAACAAAGCTTGAAGTTATGGAGTTTATTTAGGAAGAGGTAAAGTTGTTGGCATGGCTGGAATATAAACAGAAAATTGAAACCGACATTTTAAAAAAGGCATTTATGCTAAGCCAAGCAGGAACTGAGTTGGGATCTTGGTCAACTCTGAACGTGGAAGTGACAGTGTGAGAGATGTAATGTAGACCCAAACTCTGGGGGGTTTGTCAAAATAATATGGAAAGTGGGGGAGGCGGCTAGGTGCAAAACTCAGAGGCTTTATTTTTAAGAAGTTCAAGGAAATCTTGGCTGAACTGCCAATAAAAGTAATGCTAATAGTCATAACAAATAAAAGCTGAACAGTAGTGATCACTTGATTACTTGAACATGTATGGTTTTGTTTCTCTTCGTAGCCACCCTGTGATTCACTATTATTATCCCCATTTTACAGAGGAGCACATTTAAGTTAGGAGAAGCCAGCTCACGAGCCCCACGTTGCCATGCTGGAGACAGCACAGTCCACGCAGCATGATGCCAAAATCCAAAGCATTGTTGTTCTGCCTCAGGGTGCACACGGCCTCCAGAGCTAATGTGGGTGAATTTATCCGGATTGTCCTTGCTAAACAAAGGTGTGAGTCCCTCTCAGAAGTGGTCCTGGTTCTCCTTGAAGACGAGGTTAACCAAGACCTGCCTCTTCAGGTTCTTCTACCCTCGATGCCTACCTGCAGGTCTAGGTGAGCCAAGGCTTGTTGGTGACCCCACCTTGGCTCTGGCTGAACAACCAACATGCTACTGCACAGCAGCTCACCCAAAGAGAAGTCAGGCTTTGAATGGCTGTTCGGGCCTGACTGCTTATGCTATCATGTTTCATGTGTTTACCTAAATTAAGATGTAGCTATTAAGCAGGGTTTCATAATGTATATCTTTACAGTCTCTCAGGAAACTGAAACAGGAGGACCATAAGTTCAAGACCAGCCTGGACAATTTAGCAACACCCTACCTCTATATAAATGAATAAATAAATGGAGAATGAGTTGGATAGCTGGAGCTATGCACTTGCCCACCTCATGTTGTGGCCTTGTATTCAGTCCCAGTACCAATAAAATAAAAAAATTATTGTTTCACAGATGTTGAAAATTAGAATTGAAATAATCTCTCTTTCCCCTTGCCTTCTTACTTTCCCACCATTACAGAAAGGAGACAGAGCCAAGGAAATTGTTGGTTGGCATTGCACAAGAGACCATCAAGCACCTAACAGTATTAAGCTATTACGTTACCTATTAAGCTAGAACATTTTTCATTATCTCATAAGAGCAGATTTTACAGGAAGTAATCGGAGCAAGTTTTTCTTTGTTCTATCTGAGATCAACAGCTCAAATAAATTCCAAATTCCTACCGTACTTCAGATCTCAACCATAACACTGTGTCATTAGAAAACCCTTTGCAGATCCCTCAAACTAAGTCAGGAATTGAGATTTTAGCTCCATTGTGCCTTTCTAAAACTCATCCGCCTACAACTAAGCAATTAATTGATTTCCTGATGGTTAATTGATGATCTCTTTCCCACTTATGATAATTTCATAAGGGTAGGGAAACTTTTTTTTTTTTAAGAGTCTTACACTCGGCTGTAGCATCAGTCCTGGGAACAGAGCCTTACTTCTGACAGGCTCTCAGAAAATATCTATGGTTCACAAGGAAGGATGAAATATGAAACAAGTAGATGAGATTGCATTGCAGATTCCCTCACTACTGGAAAAAGTGGGAAGTATAGTGATTTTTGGTGCAGCATCTGAGAATAAGGTACTTCTGGAAGACCTGCTTTGTATCATGACCAATGTCCCGGCCTGTGAAGCATTTCTTGCCATCATGTCTAACCTGAGATGAAGCTTGTATCAGCTTTTACAGGTTGTTTAGTTCCTGTGGATCAACAGCAAGCCACAGGGAGAAATCTTTCATTTGGAAGGGAGGCTCCACTAAAGTGCTGCTCTGCTTAATTGTTTCTAAGATAGCATTTCAACAACTCTGCTCTGGTTGTTTTGGAGTGATCTGTAGAAAGAGGGCTTGCCCCTTATCCTTAGTGGTAAATCCAAGTAATGCCCTGACACCCAGACTCTCACAGTTCTTAACCAGCGAGACTCAGACTTCACAGCTGCGAGCTAAAGATCTTTTTACTGCATATGAGTTAAGTATTATTTCCAGACTATTTGATAATTCATATTTCCATTCTGAATCACCAATAATTTCATTACATATAGATGTTAAGAGGGGAATAGTCAAAACTCCTTAAGAACTATGAATTGCATTCAAAAGAATTTGAAATGTCCTGTTGTTTACGTATAGTGATGAGATCTTTTGAATTGAATAAACACATATTTTTTTTTGTGCCCAGCTCAGCCCACCCTGGTGGTGGAGGTGGCGTGGGATGTGGTGCCAGAGATCAAACTACAGTCCCTGTGGTTGCCTAAGCTTGCCTAAACAGGCACTTTAGACTGCTGAGCTATCTTGCCAGTCCCTATAAACACATATTCTTAAAAACAATGGTAAGGACCTAATCTGTGATGAGGCCCTTTAGACTATTTAAATATTATATGGAACAATTTCTCCCTCAAGGTGATTACAATCCATATATTTCAACCTAAACTTCTGCCATGATTTTCCTCTTATGTTTGTTGGTACAACTCCTGCTATTTAAGAAGGCATAAAGCATAGTATGCTTGGCAGGAGACCTGATACTATAGTATGGACCCTTGGAGTGGAAGCTGAAGAAATAATCTAAGATTTCCTTAAAGGGCAAAGGAAATCAACAAGGAAATCAAATCTTATCTTTACTTGCCTATCGTCATTACCATTCGACAGTATGGAAAATATCTTTTATGCTTCTTCTATGTTGTCATGCTTCTGTTACACATACACGCACACACACACACAGCTACAGAAGTACACAAACACACACACACATGCATTAACACACACAGGTACACAGGCCCATTTACAAGGATCATACGGTGTCTTCTCATTTCACGAAATACAAATGAATACAAATCTCTCCATGGGTTTAGAAGTGTCACAAAGGAAGTCAAACCAAAATCAACCCATTTGGTACCTTGTTTATTCTTAGTGTAATAAATGCATTTACCTTTACTCTTATTTTATCATCATTCTTTTCCATTTAGGCAGAGGGCTGTATTGTTTTATTTTATTTATTTATTTATTTATTTATTTATTTATTTATTTATTTAATAGCCAGCCCAGCCTGCCCTGGGGTTGGGGCTGGTGCAGCATGTGGTGCCAGGTGTTGAACTGTGGTCCCTGTGGCTGCCTAAGCTTGCCTAAGCAGGCACTTTAGACTGCTGAGCTATCTTGCCAGCCCATGCAAGGGGTTGTAGAGAATATATACTATTTAACTTTGGTTTCATCTGCATCTAAACTATTTTCATTCATGCCTTCCTTCTGTGACAGACACAGTAGAAGAGGATTTTTTATTTTTATTTTTTTTTGTGCAGGGTCTTATTATGCAGCTCAGACTTGCAGTGATCCTCCTATTTTCTGCCTCTTGAGTACTGGAAATACAGGTGTGTTCCACCATGCTCCGACTCCATCACAGACTCAGTGCACCCGGGCCAGTGCAGCATGTGGTGCCAGGGATTGAACCCTGGCCCCTGCATTTACCTAAGCAAGTGCTAAGTCTGCTGAGCTATCTTGCTGGCCCTAGAACAGGATTGTTGAATGAGGAATATAATCCTTGACCTGGTAGAAGTTGGGATACAACTAGGCTTTCCTTGACTTCTTAGAAGGGCAATGCTATTGACAACATGTATACTGGAACGGCAGCCGAGTTAGGGTTGCCTTCTGTTTTGTGGTGTTGGTATAAAAGAGGGCATGATGTTGATTTGGCTTCTAAAAGAGGTGGCCTTCACTTCTTCTGGAGTGTTTCCCAGGGTTGAGAGAGAATGACAGTACTGAAAGGAGGTGACTGCAACGACTACTGCCTCGGCTGGCCGGACTTCAAAACATTCAGAGCCTGGTGTTCCAAAGAGATATTGCGATGTGCTGGAGCAAGTGCTGTGCAAATAGTTTTAGCTGCGCTGCAGGAGGCGAATTCATTTGGAGGACTAGGAAATGAGTGAAAACAGCAATATCAACAACAGAGCCTCTAGTCAAT
Organism: Capromys pilorides; assembly: GCA_004027915.1. Classification (NCBI taxonomy): domain Eukaryota; kingdom Metazoa; phylum Chordata; class Mammalia; order Rodentia; family Capromyidae; genus Capromys; species Capromys pilorides. The sequence continues at coordinate 6,976 of PVKN010022605.1, forward strand.
AAACTGTTGCACAACTCAACCGAACTGCAGAATGATAAACCAGCAAAATCCTCCAAGTAGAAAACAATATGTCTGGGAGGTAGAGAGAGCCTCTGGGGACCTGTATCTGGTGGCCCTTTACTATGAGAGAGCCATACTGGTGCGTGCACTGTGCTTCACTGTGCTTTAGTTTTCACTGAAGGAAATATTCCATGTGTCCTGGTTCCATTTACTGGAGCCACAGACGACTGCATAGACAATTGTTTCAATTTCTACATGCTAAGGTCATTTCCCATCTTTGCCTTCTCTTCACCCTGATAAACAACCTCAGTTGGCTTGATGCTTCACTGTGATGCCTGGTGACCAAGCCATGGTGTTACTACCTCTCTGAAAAATGCTTCTTGGAGACAAAGAAATATGATTTTGTAGGTTTGATTGTCTCTCTGAGATATAGGTAGACCACTGTGTTTTTATTATGGAACCTTAAAGTTCTATTATTTATACAAAATCTATTGTCAGTGAGGTGTGGTGACATATGCCTGCAATCCCAGCACTTGGGAGGCTGAGACGGGGGGGGGGGGGGTGTCACAAGTTGAGGGCAGCCAGAGCCACATAACAAGTTTAGGGTAAGCCTAAATTACATAGTGAGGCCTTGTCGCAAAAAGCACAAATGAAACGAAAGTGTTTTGTCATATTTTGATACAGACGAATTTTTTTTTTTTTTTTTTTGGTGGGACTGGAGTTCAAACTCATGACCTTGCACTTGCCAGGCAGGCACTTGTGCCACGGAGCTATCTCCCCGGCCCCGATACAGACGAATTTAAAGAAAGAGATTTTACAATCTTTTAAAAGATAGGGGCCTGGGAGATAGCTCTGTGGCACAAGTGCCTGCCTGCAAGTGCAAGGTTCTGAGTTTGATCCCCGGTCATGAAAAAGAAAACAAAATTATCTCTAAAGAATTGCAGCATGTACTTGTAAATTGATGTTTTTAAATTAACTTATATTCAGGTCATTGCATTTCTGAATTCTGATTATTAAATGGAGCAATAAGTGCAATATTTACAAATTATAATAAATACATAGCATCTATATATTTATTGGAATATTACTACAAAGAAATTTAATACATGTGTACAGGGGATGGGTAGATAACTCAGTGGCACAAGTGCCTGCCCGGCAAGTACAAGGTCCTGAGTTTGATTCCCAGTACCAGAAAAAAAAAAGAAGAAATTTAATACATATATATATATAGTGTATAATGATCTAATCAAGGTAGTTGGTATTTGCATCCCAACCAATGACCCTAGAATTTATCATTCTGCTTTGGAGGCCTTGGCGTCTTCTATTTATTTTGAAATAAATTACAATTGTTGTAGTCTAAAATTTTCCTGCTGTACAGTAGGTATCTAACTGTTTTGTCATACTTAACTGTATTTTGGTGCCTGCTATCTTATCTCTATTTGCCTTCTTTGTACCTGCCTAGTTGCAGTCACTGCTATTTTACTCTTTTCTTCTATCAGAACAACATTTTTAATTTCTTCAAATGAGTGAGAACATGTATTTGTTTTATGGTGTGTGGTTTATTGCAGTTCACATTATGTCCTCCAGTCCGAACAAGTTGTACACATATCCCAATTTCATTCTTTTTTATACGGCTGAATAAATACTTTCGGAGTATATATGTAGCAAATTTTAAAAATTCATTTACCTGTTGCCACACATCTATCTTGATTTTGTGTCTTGGCAGCTGAACAGTGTTGCAATGAACATTAGAAGGCAGGTGTATCTTTGACATAATGATTTCATTTTCTTTGGATCCATAGCCAGGAATGAGATGACTGGCTCTTACAGTAGTTCTATTCTTAGCTTTTTGAAGCACCTCTGCACAGCATTCCATGATGGCTGCCCTGATTTATGTTTCCACCCACAGTGTATGTGTTCACCTCTCTCCATGTCCTCAGGAGCATTTCTTATTTATTACCTTTTTGATATTATTCTAACTGGGGTCAGATGATGTCTAGTTGTGGTTTTGATTTGCATTTCCCTGCTGATTAGTGATATAAATATTTTTTCACATATCTCCTGGACATTTGTATTTCTTCTTTTGAGAAACATCTACTTAAGTTATTTGCCTATTTTTTTTTTAATTGCTATTATTATTTTTTTACATTGAAGTCCTTATATATTCTAGATACTAACCCCTGGCTGGGGGGTAGTTTGAGAACAACTCCCATTCTGTTGGTCATCTCTTCACAAGTTGATTTCTTCCTTTGTTATGCAGAAGCTTTATTGCTCATCGTTTCTTCTTTCTTCTTAAAGTTCATATGTGAAGAGACATCTCTTTATACAAAGAGAGCAAAGCTATAGAAGATTTATGTGCAATTCAAAGTCCCTTTAAAGATTTAAAACTATAAAGTTGTTATGGTGTCCACAGCTTTTTTTCCCTGAAGGGTGCAATGATTTGCTTATAGAAATGAAGAAGGTAGAGATTAAGTGAATATGAGGTTATAGTTTTATGAGACAGGAGAAGGTTGTTGATGTGGGCTATTACGGGAGCACAACACATGTAGGAGGTAGAGACCTTACATAGAAAGAGATTCAGGTCATGTGAGTTCTAAATGTAAATGTTGTGGAGCAAAAAGAGTTGGAAAAGAGAAACTCATGAAGAGTAGGCTGCTGGAAATTGGGACTCTGGAAATGAAGCAGTGCTTAGTTGGTCATAGAATGGGTTTACTGGAATGAGGTCAGGGTGAAGGTCGTTAAAGACCAGGAAGGGTCCCAGTGCATGCAAACTCCATGCGGAAGCTCTGTGTGTCTGGAACAAGCTAACGTCAAGAGCTGAAATAGAAAGACTAAGAACCATAAATTACAAAATATATGTTTCTTAACCAAGACATTTTTTTTAGATGAACAAATAGACCTTTGTATGTCTTTTCCATTTTATGTAAGTTGAACAGCTTTTGTATACAGTTGTCATTTCATTTCTTTTTGAGAGTTTCTTTATTAGAGTTTCACAGATATTGTCTTTGAATGGAATTCCTTCAGGTGTAAGTGCTTGTATGCCTTTGACCTCCTTGGTCCCCTTCTTCCACTCTCTTCTGGCAGGTGTAAGCTCTCTCTCCTCCACATTCATCTCTTCTGTGGTGCTTCTAGGTCCAGCTTTACACATCTTTTTAAATCTGAGCTTACTTAAGAATTCTCTTGATACTTGGTGGATTTCTCTTAGTGTCTTTCCATTTCTCCCACAGGTTGGTTAGTTCTTGGGGCTACCCTGCTGTCTAGAGTCTTCATTTTTGGACTGCTACTTACTTTACTTCTAAATTTGACCAAAAGAGAAAAAGAAAAATCTGTTTATAGACTCTTGGGTAGATGTTTTATTTTTGTGAGCTGAAAGCCAAAAGTCATAACTAATGTCAAAAAATATGCATTTTGGAGTCAAGTAGATCTAATCTTGGTTTTAATATTTACTGTCTGGGACTACATGAGTGAGACACCTTGAGTCTGAGCTCTCATTTTTCAGATGGATGGAGGGGTAAAACTTCTGTCCTCATAAAAAGATCAGAAATAATGTGAATCTTCTCTGTTTAATGTCCAGCACAGAGTAGACATCTGTTTTGTTTCTACCTCCACTCCTCATTTTGATTGGTTATTTCTTACAAAGCAGATTTAAATCCAGACATTTTTTTTCTATTTTATTTATTTACTTTTTAGGGGTACTGAGAATCGAACTTAGGATCTCGTGCTTGCAAGGCAGGTGCTGTGCCACTGAGCTACATCCTGTATCATTTTGCTTTTATTATTCTGAGTTGAACTTGTCAACATGACAAAGTTAAAAAAAAAAATCGGAAATCCTTAAGGTACTAAGAAATCACTCTTGGAAGAAAAGAATAAAACGTGTCATTAAGGATAAATGTGTTTATCCTTAAATTGATAACTTGGAAATGGTGTTGTGGCCACTCCTACTTTGTATGAAAAGGATACAAGGAGGGGGAAGATCCAAGAAATAAAGTATCTCCAAGAGATACTTGGTGACAGCTTAAGAAATGCTCTGTGTGGGCTGTGGAGATAGCTCAACAGTCTAAGCACCTGTCTGGCAAGCACAAGTACCTGGGTTTGATCTCCAGTACCTTATACAGTGGTGGCCCCCAAACTGGGCATGGTGGCACACACCTGCAATCTCAGAACTGGGGAGACCAAGTCAGGAAGATCTCTACAAGTCCCAGATGTATCGTGAGACCCTGTACCAAATAAGTAAATTAAGAAAAGAAATTGAAAAAAAAAAGTTTTCTGTGCTTCTTGAAGTTTGCACATTGTTAAAAACCATGGCAAAATTCAAGTGCATTATGAACTCCAGAAAATTTTATACATCATTAAGAACTTGAATATTATGCTTAACCTTCAAGAATAAGGACTTAGATGGGATTTCAACTGATGTAGTTCTGATGAGGAGAGAAATAAAGGAGAAGGCAGTTACTTCATTTGTGCATGGGAAGGTATAATGTCTGAGTACCGTTGCCATCATCTGCACTGCTTATTAAAATCTGAATACGTTTTAGAGTGTCTAATAATAGACATAAATTTGAGGGTAAAGTAATACGGCATTTTGGCAAAGTATTAGAGCTCCTACCTAGCCTTGCTCGAGAGTAGGAAAGTGAGAAATTCTCTCAACCGGCTCTAAAATCTCACTTTTCTTCTCTTCACTGACACTAAATGTCAGTAAAGCTCTCAATTATCTATTAAGGGTACAGGAAATCTCACTGTAACAGTAAAATGCTTGCTTTGCTAATCTTCACGTGAAAATGGGTTGTGCAATTAAGGAACATTAGACAACAAAACTGTTTTTATGCAAGGATTGTAAAACAATCCTTATTTTGGCAGAAGTGAAAAGAAAGTGTTTTAGATTTGGAACCAAGTATCTGAGTTGAAAACTGGCTTCAGTTGCCTTGCTTGAGTGGCATCCTAGTCTGCAGCTTCTTATGCGGAAGGAACAAAAATCCTTGCTTTTTGGATTGATGAGTAGGTTGTAGCACATGGGTTTTGGGGTTCAGCTGGGAGTAATGGTTATGAAACAGTATCTTTGCATCCACACAACACTTTCTCAAAACCCTCATGTTTAAACTTTTTAATAGCTCCAAAGTGGTAACTTCCCATTTGGTCACAGAGATTTCCTGGCAGAAATCAAAGAGTGGCTATCATTTTTCATGGAGAAAGAAAGGGACCTGTGTAATACAGGAACTCAGTAATAACTGTGGTTGGAAGTTTCTGTCTTTCTCACCTGATGGCGGGATCACCAGGCAATATTGGACTAAACACCTGACTTTGTTGAGACCTTCGTATTTGGAAACGTAGTTACCAATTTCAGTGAAGGCAGCATTTTAATCAAAAATTAAAGTGAAGCAATGATGATAATTTGAATCATTTTACTGTAACAGTTTTGTTTCACATTTGGGAAGGATAACTTGATTAAGAATTTTGAAAGGAACCTTGAAAAACTAGCAGAGTTTGGATTGGTGGGCTCCAGCGATCTGTGGGGGAAGGCTTCAGGTGGGTTGGATTTGAAGAGCCTGGAGACAGTGTGGGGACGGCAGACCTCCGGGAAGGAGGGAAGGAGAAGAAGGAGGGAGGGACCGGAGCTGGGAATTGGTGAGGGCCACAGCTGAATCTTAGTGCGATGCGATGATGGCAATAAAACTTATGGCCTCAGATTTGTGCATGAGGACAAAGTGAATTGGTACATTTTCTCAGAAGATTATTTCCATGAAGAAAATTATCCTCATTAGAAGTCGTCTTAGTTACTCTTCTCTCGTTTCTGGGAAAAATATCCGACACTCAAAATTAGGGAAGGAAAGATTTATTCAGTTCACAGTTACAGGCTGTTTCAAGACACTGCCCCTATTCTACAGGGTCTTCAGGCAAGGCTGGGGTGCTGCATGTCCAGGGTGACCCCCGCCACACTTCACAGAGGCTGCTCACTGGGGGATTGTACAAGCTGGCTGTTTAATGATTTGCACCTCTCTGGCCCCGCCCCTCGTGCCCCGTCCCTCTCCTCAAGTCACTCGCTGCTCCTCCAGCCTCATCTGCCTATGACTTACATGTGGCTTTGAGGGGACAACTACACACAAAGCATAACAGATGTCTTTAACCTTCATATGTCTTGTGGCATGCATATGGAGAAAAGAAAGTTTGGGACAGCCAAAATTTGAAGGAGAAATATTGTAGCCTATTATCTTCTAGTTATTGCTTTTGCTTACTTGGAAATTGTTTTGTTCTAAATAAAATATATTTAAAATTATTTTGGGCATATGAAGTTTTTATAGAATAATATACATTCCTAATTGAATCATGGTAGATGAAGTATTTCTTCAGCCACACATTCTTGAGGGGTGTTTCAAAAGTACTTCTCCAGCCTGTTGGGAGAGATCTGTCAGACAAAAGAAATTAACATTTCTGTTTTCAGGCATTTAGTAGATGGAAACGGCAAATTAGATTTGAAGTTTGCATTCATGACCCACAAAGAACTTTCCACTGAGCAAAGGTGGCGATCATCTGATCTTTTTTTTTTTTTTTTTTTTTTCTGTTCTTCCTCTGATTAACCCACATTTCCAGTACATAATGATCACACTCCTCTTCAGGAGCTGGTGCAGGGACACTACACATCTTAATTCTCTTAGTGTTTTCCTCCTCACGCCCCCCATCTCCCTGTTCCTACAAACTACCTTTCATTTGCTCTTTTACTTATTTATATTGTGAAGATAAGAGAAACCATGGGCTATTTAAGCTTGTGTGTCTGATTCACTTCATCTGACCTCATTCTTCTCATGCTAGCAAGAGCACAGAGGCAGGGATGGTGCCCCTCTCCCGTGCGTTACTGTGACATGCACTGCTGTCCACCCAGCTCTCTGTAACCTGAATGTGTTGCAGATTGCAGCTGATGAAAGGTCTTGCCCTATTTGCCCAACCTAAGCTTTGCTCTCCAATCTGTTGGCAAATGATATCTGCTCCTCTTGCCAGATTAGTCAGCTGAGATGGAAACATCAATCTGAGAGGTGCTCTTTCTGTCTTAAGAATAAAAATTAGAGAGGGGACATGATCGCCTCATGTGTACATCTATGTTTTACATTTCATGACCACTGTCACAGCAGCTCAGAATGGGGAGAAAGGTAGGAGAGAGGTATTTTATATGTTAAAATATAGGAAATACATCAGGGATGGGGAAAACAGAAACCAATCAGAGCAAATACTAGAGTGTTCTGAGAAAAAGGAAGTCGTCTCCTTTAGGAATGAAAAGATCATCACCCTTTACTGTCACATAGCAAGTTCATCTTTATCTTGATAAAGGCCTATTTTTATGTAATTTTATTCAATTAAATGTCCTTATAGACACTTATGGTAGTTAGGTACAAAATGGGCAACTGTGCTTAGTAAATAAAACACCACATGCAATGCCAAAATAGTATGTTAAAGCTATGTCTATAGATAGAAATGTTCTACTTTTTTTAATCTTGTATCTTTGAGCCTGTGCTAAATATTCTGGTCCTTTTATTGCATTTCTCTGTGAAATTCAGTTTGATTTTGAATATGCATAGGTTTTAATTAGGAGGACAATATTTTGTTGAAGGCGTAGTCAACTGTTTGCCATCTCAGCAAACTTAAGCTAATGTTAATGCCTTCTAATGCTGGTGACTGAAGAGTGTGTGAAATATGAATCTTAGTCAAGAAAAGATATTTCTAGACATTTTGCTGTAATATTTGTTAGTTATAATTATCCATATTTGCTTTGTAGAATTAGAATTTTATTTTTAAAGGTAAAATCTTGTCTCTCATTATGTAAGATGAATATCCATCAGAATTGTATTTAGTTCCATAATTAACCAGGTGACCAGTGAAATATATATGCAGCAAAATTAAAAGGCCCAAGTCTACATGTATTTATATGCTTGCTGAATTTCTTTCCCTGAGAAGTTTGTGTTCATTTCAGATGCCCATTTCTGGATTGGGTCTTTGAATTTTGGGACCCTAATGGTTTTTAGTTCTTTGTAAACTTTAGATAGGAGACCTTTGTCTGAATACTTATTAGTTAAAATCTTTTCGAAATTTGTGGATTTTCTTTTCACTCTGTTGGTGATTTCTTTCGACGTGAGA
>PVKN010022606.1:0-15096 GCA_004027915.1 Capromys pilorides
ATATTCCCGGTGAGCATCTGGGATGTTGTTGTGTTCTGCCCTTCCATGGGCCATCAGGGTGACTTCTGTTCCCTGGCAGGCCTTGTGCACGGCAGGCAAGCCTTCTTCTCCCCACTGGATCCTCAGCCTGGAGGGAAGCCACATTTATACGCTATGCATTCTTCATCTGGAGAATTTACTATAATTGTTGAGAAAAAATAAGTGCTCATTAATGTACCATACATATGCGATAATTCTTCATTTTCCATTCCTCAGATTTCCTAGACTTGCATGTTTGTTTTCATTTTATTCAGTCTCTCAATAGAGCAAAATGAATTTAAGCATGTTTCTCATGATTAGCGTGTGCCCCTGGCCCAGCCCATGTGTACTTAGCCACTCTGTTTATGCTGATAAATATGGTCTGTGTAATAGAAACATAAATTATGTGATTACATTTGCCAACTTACAGTGCAGGCGCGCATCTAAAATCCCACGGGCGTCTGTCGCACATTACACTCGTCGCTTCTCTCCTAGAGCTACTGGGGCTGCAGAAGCCAACGGGAGCCCAGCAGCTCTGCAGCCCTACAGGCTGCGACTTTGCTCCCTGTGTCTTGCAGGTCGCATCCCATACTGGATTGTGCGCAACTCGTGGGGAAGCTCGTGGGGCACGGGGGGCTATGCCTACGTGAAAATGGGAGGTAACGTCTGCGGTGAGTCCTGAGTCTATGCTTCAGCCTTCGCACTAAATGTCAAGGAAGATCCTTTGAATATAAATATATACAGATATATTCATACTTGAAAGAATTTTCATATTTCAGGTAGATATTTTGTCAGCCAGTCATAAAGCTATTTCCTATCTTGCATTAGGCTACACTTAGCGAAACGCCTGCATTCTGGTCAGTGAGACCGATGTGCACATCTACAGAAGAGCTGTTTCTTATTGCTAGGAAGTCTTCTCTGTAAAGATGAAGCCCTTTCCCTTTCCATTTCATTCTTCTCTGTCTGTCTGTCTGTCTCTCTCACTCCTCTGTCTCTCTCTCTTTCTCTCTCTCTCTCTCTCTCTATATATATATATATACTCATATATAGAATGTTTCTAATGCACTCATAGTACTGTTTGTTGTAGTAATGTTCGTCCTTTAAACATGATAGATAGACAGATGATAGATAGATAGATAGATAGATAGATAGATAGATAGATAGATAGATAGCACATGCATATGTCAAGATATAAGATAAAGGAATAATTTTACCAGAATTAACTACTTCAGAAACAGATAAGCATTCATGTAAGGGGAATAAATATTATCAGATATGCCTTACTATTCCTAGTTTACCTTTTATGGTTTTCCTAATTTGTGTATTATAATTCCTGCTGTAGGATTATAAGTAATTGCTAAGGATATAACTCAACAAATCACAAGCCCAGTGTATGTGAGGTCCAGGGCTAGACTGCCAGTGCTGAAAAGGAGGAGGGCCATGACGCTGTAGTGGTTAGTACTCTGCTTGTGAAAAGGAGAGCGAGAGGAAGGAAGGAAGAGAGGAGAGAGAGAAGGAGGGAAGGAGGGAGAGAGAGAAGGAGGGAGAGAGAGAGAGAAGGAAGGAAGAAGAGACAGAGAAGGAGGAGAATAAAAAGGAGAAAGATAGGGAGATGGAAGAAAGAAAGAAAAAGAAAGAGAAAGGGTAAGTGGAGGAGGAAGAAAGGAAAACGATTATCAAGAATCAGTTTTTCTTACACCAAAATGTCGAAATCTGAGTAGTACGGTTTTTTCTGGCTTGATGTGCTCCTTATAAACTAAAAAATGGTAGCAAAACCCCAACCAGGTGGAGCCAAGTTGTTGGCCAAACACCAAACATTGTTTTCAATTTGATAACAAACTTCTTAGTTTTTTTACTAAAGTAGTTAAGCACTGCATGCTTTATTCTAGACCTAGATTCAAAGGTGCTTTCTAAAACTTTCGATTTAGAAAATCGATGTCTTTTCTCAATAAAGCTACAACCAAACTGAATTTCAGATGGAAATAATCCTGATTGCAATCAGTTGAACGCATACAGTAAACCACTTTTTAAAAACTGCAGAACCTTCCAGATTTATCAATATTGTACAGGAAGAATTTCAGACGGAAGTTACGGCCCCGTCTGGTGCCTGTCTTTCAGTCATTCTATGAGGTGAAAATTCTTTACTGCAAAGAGGCAGCATCCCCGGCTTTAGGCAGGGGGACCAGCAACACGGTCGGGCTGCTGACTTCAGTGCCGCTGGCCGCGCTTCCATCGACTGAGCTTGTGGATTCCTGACTGCGTCAGCTTCTGACCGATGCTCTCTCTGGACATTGGTGGTGCCTGGGCCTGTGCTATTTCCGAAGCCCTGACCGGGAAGTCCCAGGAGCCAAACACAGTCATCGTCTCCTGGTTGCCTCAGTTATGATTCTGTATCTTTCCCAGGCCCTCAGCTACCAACGTGGAGTTGATTTTTTTTTTCTTTCCACCTGCTTTGACAATTAGAGTCTCCAAGTGTCTGCCTGGTTACTAATTATTCAGGGATCAAAATTTTTCCTGAGAAAATTGCCTGAAATTTACATGCCTGCCCATGGTCATATTGCTCATATCAACAAGGACCTAAGGCAGAGCGTACTCCACACCGCTAATAAGATTTCTAAGACCATCATCCATTCTTCAAGTGGAATAACTCCTGCTTTTGCCGAGGTCTGGATTGTAGCGTGTTATGCAGCACACCTGTGATTTGCTGAAATTTTGGCTAAGTTTAAATTTTAGCTTAAATTTTGAAATTATGTTTAAGGTAACACATAAATTTTTGTTCCCTGTAAGAAATATGGTATAAACAAGTGCAATATTCATGTTAGATGTATTTGCCTATTCAATTAACAAGCAGTTTTCTTTGATTTGATTTCTTTAAAAAAAAAAAAAGCCTTAGGCACCTCTTCCTGCACCTGCTTGCAGGTACCTGTTGTCACTGACCGGTACAGACGCCTCTCCTAAATCCACACGAAAATTAAGTTTTAACCTCCTCTTTACATAGCACCGCAAGAGGAAATGAACACTTCTCTTCCTGCCTTAGGTATCGCAGACTCCGTCTCTACCGTTGTGGTGTGATGTGCTGGGGACCGGAAAAGAATGAGGAGACTAAAACTTCCGCCGCGGAAGGGCAGGATTTCACTCTGAGCACAACGCCCCTCAAGCTTCCGCCACGGCGTGTGGCAGTCTCTCGGAGCACGTGGAGCTTCGTCTACGTGGCAGATGGCCCTCTCCTTGGGGTCACCAACTCTAAAGCCCTGAGAGGCGCTGACAGAGATCTGCGTGTTTCCCATCCTGGGAGGAAGTAGGTTGAAGAGCTCCGTAGGCTCTTCCAACTTGAAGAAGCTATCGCTGCCTGACTTTTCATTTCTAACATGGTGCTTGGTTCAGGTGGTCAGAGCTTGTCTTCCCCTGTGGGGTGGGTGCACGCTGTAGACCTCCGTTCCCCTTCCCCTTTTGCACAAGAGTAGCCCAGAGTTGCTTCTCACACCTCATGGTTCTCACCCTGTGAGCAGGCAAGGCTGGGCGCATTTGGGGGGTCTGGCCATAGACCCACCCTGTGACCAGAAAGGGCCCATGGTCAAGGGAAGAGAGAAACCAGGTGAAATGAAAGGATCACTGTGAACCCCATGGGATCAGCCATGCCGAATCACGCTGCCAGTCAGATGAATTATTTTGGGAAAAGGTTCACTGTCCACAGAAATCCAATAGATGTGACATTCTAGATTCTTCTTTCTGTATCTCAGAACAAAGCGTTTTTCCACAGTTGCTCGCTGTCCCTTACTCTTTGCTGCGGCATTCCCGGAAGTGCCTGCTGCTTTGGTTTCCCATCTGCAGAGCCGCTCTGGTCACTCGCTCACCATTGTTAGCTTCTCCTCACTCTGGGCTCTGTTTAGCAACACCAGGGTCGCGCCTGGCTTCCTACCATGACACGGTCCCTTCGCTGGGCGCCTCAGTCCAAACAAGGCACCGCAGGCTCTGTGGCTTCTGCTTTCTGCTTTGACTGCCTGGTCCAGGTCGCAGCCCCTTCTCCGCGCTCCCTTCTGCTTCTGTGTTGTGCCCAGGGCCTGTTGTCCCCGCTGTGTCCCAAGGCGGGAGTTCGCGTGAGTGCGGCAACACAGGTGGTGTTGAACTTTCCTCCTTAGCGGTGACTGGGACCCAGGTGTGCCCAAAGAGGCCGAGATGTGGATGGGGTGCAGGCCCTGCAGCCACCACGGAGGACACTGCCCGGGTGGGGCTGTTTTAAGAACCCCAGCACTGAGTTCTTTGCATATATTTACCACAGATGACTGATCAACTGTAAACAATTTTTTTTTCTTTTTAAAAAAATTTTTAAAGTTGTGTGTGTGTGTGTGTGTGTGTGTGTGTGTGTGTGTGTAGGGTCTCATTACACAGCCCAGATTGGTAGTGATCCTCCTGATTTTTGCCTCCCTGGTGCTGGGATTACAGGTGTGCGTCACCACGCCCAGTCTCCACTGCTGCCGGCTCAGTGTGCCCAAGGGTGGGGCAGGCACAGCATGCGGTGCCGGGAACCGAACCCTGGCCCCTGTGCTTACCTAAGCAAGTGCTTAGTCCACTGAGCTATACCACCAGCCCTAACAATTTCTTAACACTGTAATCAAATTTACTACTTTTTCTCAGAAAGCAAAATAAAAGTATATTTTATGTTAAAAATGAAACTCAATAAAAAAGTGATCTTCTAATCAAATATAAGGACAACTGTCATAGAGAAGTTAATATAAAATCATATTACATACTATATATGGAAATACATCTTCCTTAAAATACATGAGTTTTTTTTCTCTCTCTCTCTTTATGATGTTTGCTTTTGAGGCTCTGGGGGCTAAAGACACAGCACTGAACTGTGACATTTTTTATTTTCAATTTGAGACAGGATTTCACTAAATTGCTGAGTTCCAAGCCTGGGCTCAAACTTGCAGTCCTCCTGCCTTAGCCTTCCAAAGTGCTGGGATTATAGCATGTGGTGTCATTTCCAGTTGATTTTTGTTTTCTAATATAGAAGAGTTTAACAGAAATAAAGCTTTATGTTCAGTAGCAACACTGGAAATAAATTCTAGAAATTCCATCTTTTCCTCTTCCTTTGGTCTGATTTATCTTTTTATTAGAAAAATTAACATCAAACTTCTTCTTCCGCCAAGCAGAGGCACCCTCAGAATAACGTGTGTGGATTCAGCCTTCGAGATGTTTCAGGAGAACAATGCTGGCATTGTGGTTTGCAGGTATTTTCGTGGTCCGATGTACCAGAAAGGAACTAAGTCCTGTCTGTTCACGTACATGCGAGGTCACTGACTTTTTCTATGTTATAAAAGTGCTTCTCTAATGTTGTTTATTCAAATACTAAAGAATTGTTAAGAATTTCAAGATGGTTACTATTTCTCACACATGGTGGATTTCGATGGCATTTATAATAAAACCACTTGCTCCGACAAAGAACTTGTTCGGAAGTGCGTGGCTTAGGTTTCGGCAGCGGGGTGCCAGCGGCTTTGCGTCGCATGCAGCTTCCTCCTCTGCAGCTGCCTGTGCCCCAGGTTTGGTTCTCCCACCAGACACTAACTTCCTGTCCACCGACCCTCGCTTGCCATCCCCCACACTGCTTGCTTCCCAGCCACAGCACCAACAGCACAACTACTGACTGTTCCTATTTTGGTCACTAGCATCAACAGGTAATCAACCAATGACATTAAAAGAGACCCAACTCAATCAGGCCAAGCACACCTGAGAGACCCTCGCTGGGCTGCTCGCCTCTGCTGGCCACTTCCTGTCCTTCCTGGGAAGCGGAGCCTTCAGACTCTCTCATCTCCACTGCCGAAGCCTCCTGTCTCTAAGGTACCCTGAGGACAGTGCCTGTGCCTGTGCGTAGGGATGAGAATTTCCATGGCAACACCTACGGTCGCAACTCAAAAGGAAAAGAGCAGGGACAACGTTAAGAAAAAGTTACAGAAAATTATTTTTTATAGAGTTATCCCTGGGTCTCAGGATCAATGGCAACAGTGCTGTTAGTTCAAGTTTGGATACGAGGTACTGGGCAGTTGTCCTCACAGAGGTACATTTTGTGTGAAGTTACGGCAAACCTTTGTTCATGTGGCAGTTCTAGCCATCTTGGGTGACAGTTCTTGCTATCGGGCACGTGTTCAGGGATTTTCTCTTTTCTGTTGATTTTGTTAGGATTTGACACAAATGGCTCTGTTTCAATTTTCATTATTTAGTAAGGTTGCATGGGCCGTCATATAGATTCCCGAAGTATGGTATCCGGTTCGAGTGGATGCTATGGCTCGCCCACAGCGTTGGCCAGGGATTTACAGTTCTACCATACATGACCACATTATTCCTCAAATTTAAATGGCTTGGCTTCCCAGTGCCCAGAGAACACAAGGCTATGAGGAGCGCTCCTGAAGCGAGACTCCCGGGATCCCCCGAGCAGGAGCAGCTAGTCCAGCCACCGCCCAAGGGCAGCACCGAGCACCTCGTCCCCTCGTTCTTATCCATCAGGAAAATCAACCACAGGGACTTGGGCATGGTTTCACAAGGATTTCAAATGCTGAATACTCAACTAATGTATTAATCACTTAATCATACTGTGATTAATCCATCTAATAATTGTAATTCACAGGATTGAGGTGTAACCCAGTGCAAGAATACTTGTTTAGCTTGTCTAGCATGTACAATGTTCTGAGTTGTATCCCAGTTACCAAGAGAAAAGAAAAAAGCAAAGAAAAACAAAAGAATTACAAATTAAAGTGGTCATCAGCACTCATCAGAAACACATGTCAGTGGCATTGAGCATGGGGACTTATTTTAAGTCATCATTATAAGGGATTTTGATATAAGAAGAACTACTGACTTATCTTTTGAAGAAGACTCTTACACCTGCATACATTAGTCACAGCAAAAATATACACATGAAGAACTAGACCAAATCATGCCATCTATAGAAATAATAGTATATCTTTTTTTTTATTTTTTTATGTATTTACTACACAGCTTGGACTCTTAGTGATCCTCCTGTCTCAACCTCCCCAGAGCAGGGATTACAGATGTGTGCCACCATGCCTCGTCTTGGTGGCTGGCTTGGTGCATCACGTATTGCCCAGGAATTGAACCCCGGTCCTTGCACTTGCCTAAACAAGTGCTCAGTCTGCTGAGTTATCTCACAAGCCCAAGAATAGTATGTCTTGACAAACAGCATTTATTCCAAGATTCCAAGATAGTTTGGTGGGAGAATATTTATTAACATACTTCACTAGTTTGTGAGGAAAAAACAAATCTTATGGGTATTTTCTCCCCGGTTGCAAAGAGAAAATGATTACATGGGGGACTTTCCCGCAGTAGGGAGCTAACACAGGAAAAACAGAAATAGAGTCCCCCCTGGAGGCGGCTCATCTCGGGCCTGCTCACGAAGCTCAGGTGGTGAGAGTCTCTGCAGTCCAGTGTGATCGCCATGCACAGGGCACACGCATGTGCAAGTGGGCACGCCCAGGAACATGGACACGCGAGTGGGAGAGTAGGAAGCTAGCCAGGCACCCACAGCTGCACCTCGGCATCTGGGGGGACTGTGTCTGAGGTTGCCCCTCCCCCACCAGATCTGAAAACCTGCAGAAGCCCCAGGGCCTTGCACAGGACGGCGCAGCACTTGCATGCGGCCCCTGTGCACCAACTGCAGCATCAAATACGGTGTAAACTTATATAAATAGCTGCTACACTTTCGCACTTAGGGAGTCATGGCGAAGACTCTGCAGATGTTTAGTACAGACAGAATTTCATTTTTTATAACTTGCTTTAAGGAGTTCATGCCTGGGCAAGAGTGGCCTCGCCAAGGACACTTTCCACACTACCTGCTCTTCTCACGCCTCCTCCCTCCCAGAATCTTCTCGTACAATTCTACCCGATGACATGTGACACAATTCTTGTATTCCATGTAATCAATCATGTAATGACCTGCTCTCAGCTTTGCACTTCCTGCTTGCAAACTGTATTGAAGCTGAACTCAAACCTGACTCTGGGCTGATGATTGTACCCTGGTTCCCAGCAGCCCACTGGTGTTACACGAAAGCTGCCTTCCAAAATCTCCCCAGTGTAGAGCGTCTTTCTTTTGAGTCTGGATTTTTCCCCACAACACTGTCAAAGACTTACTGCTTACTAATCAGTCAAGGTCAGTATTGATGTACAAGTTAAATTGGTTTGATGGCGTTCTATCTTCCATACCATAAAAAATTTAACTGCTCACAAATCATCCAAGCTAAAAAAATAAAACTAAAAATCTTATGCGATCTAAACTCATAGTGTAGTACTTTTATCAAAATTAAACAGGACCATTGTGTATCACATTTCTCTCTCTCCCTCACATCTGCTTGGTGCTGGAGCTGACAGCTTCTCCCCAAGCGCAGGACTGCAGGTAGGGACAGGATCGCCAGGTCCCCCTTGCCCATTTGAGGGCCCCAGTTGCAGAGAGCTGGAACCACACCTGCAAGATGTAGTCTACAAGAGAAGAGGACACAGCTGATGCCCACAAAGAAGAGATGAGACAGAGCGGCCTCCGAGTGTTCTGGACTAGCACCATCCAAGAAAGCAGCCAGGTGCTGAGCCGTCGGAGTTCTTCAGCCCCTTCGAGAGCTCCCTTAGATTCTGGAAACTAAACGGATAATTGTCCCATAAACTCTCCCAACATGCTTCTGGTAGGTGTCTTCCACTAATATCTTCAAGAGATTTAACAAGTACAACATTTTGAAAACAACCAAATTTATTCTTTTTACACAATGTGTTCCAAAAAGCTCTGCACAGAATCACACACTGTGTTGGTTTCAAGGCCAGTAAAACGTGCCGCAGCATCATGGCTACATTTAGTAGATACATTAAGGTAAGTGCTGAAGCAAACTGACTTCGCAACAGCAAGTACGTCACATACTGTGTCACCATCTAACTAAACTGAGTTTCATCTGAATGCCTGGATCATCACAAACATGAGACAGTTATTTCCAGAATCAAATCAGAAGACCAGGGTGTTGAACCATATATTACAAATATATTGCACTACTATATATACTACATTTACTCTACATAAATTCAAGAAATAAAACCAGAGTGGGAAATTACTGTTCACAGATTGGCCCCGGGAAGTTAGTCTGAATCATCACTGCTGAAGTAAGAACTATCGCAACACTCTGCAGTGTAAAGGAATTTATGAATGGTGGGGTCCATCTTGGGGATCCAGTGTCTGGGAACCAGAAATGTTGAGAGGTTGAATAAATCCACAAACACTTTGTATCTGTCGCTGGAAAAACACACATGCAGACCGTTAGGCTCGTTGACCTGAAATACCTCACAACTTCTTCCCATCCTTTTCCCCAAGACAAGAATCACGAATGGCTAATATTCAAGTGTAGGTGTTGCCTGTTGTACATAATGTGTATAGTATGTATGACTAGTTATGCAGCCTTAAGACTGTTCAGGTATGGGAGGCCAGTAAAAAGGGCTCAGCAGTCTAAAGCGCCTGCTTAGGCAAGCTAAGGCAACTGCAGAGACTGTGGTTTGGTCCCTGGCGCGACATGCTGTGCCAGCCCCACCCTCAGGCCAGGCTGAGCTGGCCATAATATTTTTTTTTTTTTTAAAAAAAGACTGGTCAGGTTTGATCCATATCCAAAGTTCATGATCCTAACACAGCATTAGATCTTTGGCTGATCCAGGACACTATGAGATCAACGAAAACCTAGAACCTCTGCCGTACTGTGTTCCTAAACATGGAGTGATATAATTCCCTACTGCTGAAGGATCATGTACAAAGCTATAAATTTAGTGTGTACAGGGTTTGTGATAGCTCACTGGAAAATATTTCAGAAATAAAAAGTAGCTGCTGAGTAACCACTGAAGACTTCAGTACATGAACAGCAATTTTTGCTCTCTTAAAATGCCTCTGTGTTGTTTCATCACTAAATATATATGCGGTGTGTGTGCTTGTCAGAGAGCGGCCTTAAGTGCTGCAGTTTTGCAGAGGACCAACTTCTGCCTCTGCAGTGAGGCTGATCTAACTTAGAACCCTGCTGCTGCCAACTAAAGACCAGCGCTGGTGGACGTGGGACAGAAATGCCCACGTGTGAACAGAAGGAGGTCTCGTTCTGTGAGTGCGTGTGGCAGTGCAAGTGGCACTGCCCAACCCCACACACTGGCTTCCCCGGGTGACAGGAGTTCCCCAGGCCTCACCTCACGGTTGAGCGCAGGTAGTGGTACCCAGAGGAGCCGCCGGTGCCCGCCTTGCTGCCCAGCATTCGGTGCACCAGGCACACGTGGTTATCTAGGCAAACACATGCCTTTACTCCATCATGCCTCTGTGCCCTTGGCCCCAGAGATCTCAAAACAAGGGCGATAAGGATTATTGCCCCCAAGAAAGCGCTAGTGACTTATCACTTGGCCCTATGGGAGGTGACGACGCACCCCAGAAGCCACTGCGAGGTTGCCTAGCATCCCTTGGGACTCATACTCCTGCGGCTCCCGAGTCAGGTGCTCAGCCCACCAGCCTGTGGCCTTCATGAGTCCTTGACAATTTCGCCTTTATGGAGCCCCTCCTCCATTAAGAAATCAAAATGATTAAATAAAAATTTTAAAATTGCATTTACACCATGATGAATAGATTAGAATTATGAACCATGCTGAAACAATCTTTTTCCTGAAGTTGATTTTTCCTTCTGGTTATAAAAATAAAACATTTTCTTGAGCCAGCAACAGCATTGGTGTAAAGCAGAAGATGAGGAAGGGGCGACCTTCGGGGGCGGGAGGGGACTTACATCTCCATTTGGATATGAGCATGTCTATGTCCATGAGGAAGTTCAGCAGCTGGAAGGGGACTTGGAATCTAGGCTCCTCCCTAAGGAAGAGAAAAGCGGAAGAAGCAGCCACGCATTCAGCCAGAGCCCACGTGCTAAGGAGACATGGTTCTCTGCCACTCGAGGGCCCAGGCATCTGCAGCACTGTTCTATTTCTTCATCTCAAAAACAGCATTAATAATTGGCAATATCAGTTTGAAGTTTAGAAGATTATATTTAGTGCACATAAAATAACTAATCCCACTCAGGACGGATGTTTAACAAAAGGAAGATGCACGCAGCGCCTGGCGCTGCCCCACTCATGCAAGCTGGAAGCTTCAAGACAAACACATTAAAACATACAAAGCCTACTTCTCATTTTCTGTATTTTTTGTTTGTTTTACTTTTTCATAGAATCTTTTTTCTTTCTCAGCACATCTTTTTCTTGGGACACCTAAGTTTGAATGACATGCATTGATTTTGAGTTTAAGATAAGAGTCAATGATTTTATTTATGTTGACTCCCGGAAGAAACAAATTTAAGAGGGCTTTTTAAATTAAAGAAATACAAGGAAATGTACATCTTATCAACACTGGCGTGTGGACCCTTGGGGCCAGTGTGCCCCCCCCCCCCCCCCGCCTACTCACAAGTCATGAACTTCTGGGGCAGGAGGATGTGCGGGCTCAGTAGACGCCTCAAACGTCCCAGACAGCAGAGACAGGCGTGAGTGGAGCAGAAGTTTGTGAGCAGTTCCTTTCCATTTTATAAATTAGAAATAATCCCCAAACTTTGTTTCATGGCAGAATTTTATGACTGAGTTTCAGATAAAAATGAACTTTAGTCTTCTAGGACGTTTAATGGAACACAATACTTTCTATAGTTTAATAAAAATGGATATGTCAATAGTTTGCTAGTGTGTCCAGAGCCTGCTTCAGAAATGAAGTTGTATTTTTGCTTTTTAAAAGTTAAAAGTGTTTTCTAAATTGTATCTCAATTACATATTAAACTAGGATCCCAAACCGCAAGGTTCCTGCGCGGCACTGGACCGTCCGTGGCCGCCCTGGCCCTGCCGCGGCCACTCCCCACGTCTCCCTGCTGCACTTGCCCCATCTGGTTGTTCTCACCTGTAAAAATAGATCATCAGGGCTCCCTGCAGCGCTCGGTAGGACAGTCGTCTGTCACCTGCAAGTGCAAAGCACACTGTTGAGCACACACGAGTGACCCAGGGCAGGGACGGTGCCTGGCATCACCGCTTTACAGAACGGAAGGCTTCACATGGAAAACAACTCAAGTTTTAGTTTAGCTTTTTTTATTATAATTATTTCTTTGTGTGAACTTGGAAACCCTCATCCAAGACATTATTTCAACACTGGATTCTGAAAGCTGCACACAATACTTATCACTTAGATTCTCACCACCTTTCAATGTTATTTTAGGGAAACTCGATACAGTCATGTGTGACATCCCTGATAAATATCAACTCGCAGCTAAGAGAGTAGGATGATTTATTTTTCAAAAAGTTGAAGCTGATGTCTCCCAAACTACATCTGAGAGTAGCTTCACCTAACTCACTTAAAATTAGTCTCCTTGCTTTACAGAGCGCAAGAGCAGCGGAGCACACAGGAGTGTGTTGTGATAGAAGGCCTCTGTTCTCGGCGCAGCAAATAAGGCCCAGCATTCTCTTAGTCCTTGAGGAAAAAGCTAAAACCTTTCAAGCTTAAACAACTTAAAACCCGTCTCATATATTGCTGCTCTTCTTAAGTGTGTTATGCAAATTAATATGCTATTACCATTTCCCTTAAATAGCCTTTTTCTGAAAAGTCTTTAAGGTCCTTCACAAAAAAAAAAAAAAAAAATCCAGATGAAAACAAGCAGCAGTAGCTGAGTAATGAAGTTATTCAGCATAATAAGCAATTAGTTTCAAGAATTAATAGCTCAAGATTGTGTCAAAATTTGTGCCAAAACTCTCACCAGATCCTTTTCCTAGTCTGTCTGGGAAACACTTCCTCTGCCCAGCCTCCCTGACTCTGAGTAGCCCCCTCCTCCCTCCCTCCCTCCCTTCCTTCCTTCCTTCCTTCCTTCCTCTTTCCCTCCCTCCCTCCCCCTTCCCTCCCTCCCTTCCTACCAACCCAGTTACAATGAGCACTTTTGCAATTACAATGAGCTACCTTCATTTCTGTCCTTGCTAAACTGTGAGCGAGGTATTTGCAAACCACACCAGATCTACCTTGGTACAACTAGTGTCAAACACGTACTATGAAAAATTTTGCTAGTGTTATTGAAATACAGTGAATCTAGAAACCTACTAACATGGGAAAGGACATTTATTCCATGCTTGTTTACAGAAGTAGGACAGCAACGTCTGTTCTATTTGTCCCAATTAAGATTTGATAGTTGTACAAAATTATATTTTGAGCTCACAACCATTTATTCCTAAGGACACAACATTTAGGGTAGGAATATTTACCTTTACTAAGGAGATGCTCGTGCCGTTTCTCATCAAATAAGGACAGCAGCACCTCTTTGTGTTTCTGGAATTCAGCCATCTGTTCCTCTTTTTCTTCAGATTCTTCTTTAGCCTTTTGAGAAGAAGGTACAGCATTAGAGTTGCAAAAGAGAGAATACATTCCTGCATTCCGTACCTGGCTGAAACAGCCTGCCAGGATGCAGAAAGAGCATGCTTAGATATTTATCTTATGAATCAATATTGCAACGTGGATCTGACTTCTAGCAAACTGGAATCTTACACCCAAACATACACGTGTGTGCGCACACGCACCAGTTCTATCATTTGTGTTTAAATAGTTCGACATGTGCTAAGAGTCTCTTGGTCAATATCTTGCGAAATGGACTAGTTATAATTACAGATAAGGACAAGTTATGAAGAATAATCTAGTACTAAACAGCAATTATTTAACACAAGTTTAAATGAACTCTGCCTAGGAAAAGTTAAGAATTTTTGGGCAAACTATTAACAGTATTGAAATTCTGTATTTAGTACTGCATCGCGTAACACCATTTCTTCATTGTTTTAGAGGGGCATTCCCTAGGCAGGCGCCCCTGTCACACCTGCCTTTCTTACAAACAAGTGAAGCGGAGCAATACCCATCCAATCAGCTTCAGGTCCTCAGAACAAACACAGCCGGCCTGCTTATTATTGCCATTTAATTATTCATTTATACAACTTTCATTCATGGGAAAGTGATGGTTTTAAATGTTTGAGCAAAGCCTGTGCCCTCACTACCTCATGTGAAGAAAGCGACGTCAGCCAATCACAAGCGTGGGTCTGCAGTACGAGCCACGCTATGCTAAGCAAGCAGGGCGTGGTAGCGAGGATGTGAGCACCGCTAAGGGCCGACTACGGAGGCTCGGAGGCGCCCTGTGGAGACTGGATCACTCCACTGCAAACGCCAAGGTGGGCACCGAAGACTTTAAAGGCGATGGAACCAGTCCTGCCTTTTGACAAGCTGAGTCCAGCTACTATGTGGGGAATGAATCGGAACGCAGCCACACCAGGAGGCCGTAGCACAGGTCCAGACTTGCTATGTAAGATCAGGTGAAAAACAGGGACAGTTTGTACCTCGAGAGGGTGAGAGGTGACAGGCAGACACAGGGCGGCGAGAATGTGAGGATCCAGAGAGCAAAGGGATTGTCAAAGCTGAGAACACGGGCGCTCACAGGTGAGAGATCAGAGCTATCACCCGGCACATTTTTAAAATCTTTTATTTACTTCATACAGTGTCTCATCCTGCTTGGGTGGTCTGCAGAGTGGGCAGGCAGGACCTGCGATACCAGGGACCAAACCCTGGTGCCTGCGCTTGGAAGGCAGAGGCTTCAGATCTCCGAGCGACCTCCTCAGCCCCTGCGCTATTTCTCTAGCCCTTCTTAGCTATGCCTGGAATGGGCCATACTTTAGAATTTTTTAAGAAACATGAAAAAATCCTATTAATATTCCTATTATTTGCAATAAACAGAAATCTAACAACAATTTTATTGCACATGAAGAAAACTGAATCAGTCATAGTCAAAGAGAATACATTTACGAAAAAAAGAACATGAGAAAAGAGAATATCAGGCAATATTTAAATAAAATCTCAATATTTCCTTAGTACATTTATGTTAACTTGTGACTTCATAAGTACCTGAATCTTTAGAGATTCCTCTTCCAGTCCTTGGATGACGTTCTTTTCAAACTTTCCCCAGAAGTTAAATCCATCTGACTCTAACCCAGGTGTTCTCTCCAGCCATGCCTGAAGAAAGTATTATCTTA
>PVKN010022607.1:0-15083 GCA_004027915.1 Capromys pilorides
GGTCTGCCGGGAATCAGCAGGGGCTGCTGGTTCAGGTTAGCTCGTCAATCCTTAGCCACTGCACAGACGACAGATGAGCTCATGGAGCCACAGGAGGCCTCAGCCAGGCGGGAGTGAGGTTTTGCACGGAACAGGTGCTCGATAACTTTTATGATCATCGATGAGGCAGGAACGACAAACTTTTGATGGGACTTCCGGCCTGAGCAGCGTGAGTCGTTATGCAAGCGGAAGTGAAAACACAGTTCCGTACGTAAACCATCCCTTTCAGAAACTCCACAGTTTCTCAGTTTTTCATTTCGAAATTTAAACTAGAGATTACACGCTATCTTTAAATTAGCGTTTTGAACAAATTCATGGACACATCTTAACGTCTCAGCGTCGCTGCAGGCTTGCTCCATCGGGCCAGGTCTTTCTGCCAGCTGGGAGGAGGAGACACGGGGCATCAGGAGTTGCCACCCCCAGCGGGTGTACTTCAGCTTGTTAGTTGCCCGGGGACTAATTCCGCTTACAGTTCCTGTAACTTTTGCTTCTTAGAAACAGCTGGTCACGGTATTGCACATTGTAAGAACCGGTCCCCAAGTGACAGGTCTTTGGGCCTCTGTGCTTCCTGATCACTTGTGCCACACATGTAAGCCCTCGAGACACCAGAGATCAGGACCTGATGTTTTGGGAGTGAGCCCCATCAGTGCCCACTGATGTAACTAAATCTGCCTCCAGATCCTGGGTGTCATTTAGTTGTTTTTGTTTTCCACTGCAATGCTAAGTGACATAGTGACTCAGACTGGGGACAGTTGGGAAGCTCCTCTCTGGGACACTCAGGAAACTGAAACTTATGTTCAAGAGGCATTGAGTGAACGGAGGCTGGAGTCCTTCCGTGTCAGTGAAACTCAAATAAATCCCAGGATTTTATTTTATTTTATTTTTTGTTTACCCCCTGTTGCAAGAGGTTGCAACGCGTGAGTCTCTGAAACCTTACAGCTCTCTGTACCGAAGTTCGAACTTTCCTTCTGAAGGTTGGCATTGGTTAGGGTTTGTGTCTAGGTGTCCCCCCAAAGCCTCATGCAGCCATGGGGCGGCTTGGCTTCTGGGGTTTGCGGTTGATGCATGACGCAGTGCTGGGACTGCAGGTATGAGTGTTGCACCCTAGCCTGGGGTGGGTAATCTGCATTGCAGTGTGAGGAGGGGAGAGAGAGGGGCCGAGCAGCCGCAACTGCTGCCCCTCCCGCTGCTCTTTGGCTCTTTGCTGCTGCCATGAGCGGCTGCTCTGTGCCACATGCCACTCTGCCTCGGAGCCAGCCGAGTGTGGGCTGAAACCTCTGCTACCTGAGCTAAATAAACCTTTCTTACCCCGCTTTTGCGTGTTGGGTATTTGTCTCAGCCATGAGAGAAGAGGAACTGCAATAGCATCTGAGTGTTCTGAGATGAACGGACAGCAGACAGTGTGTCAGGAGCAGGGGCTTGGGAATCCATGAACATACCCAGAAGCCTTGCAAAATAGGGAAACTCAGAGAGGGGCCAGATGGGTGGAACTTAGGTACCTGCTTCTTATGGGGAGGAAGCAGGGAACTGGCAGCTTCAGATGGGGAGTAAGTGAGTTTTAGGGGGGATGAATGAACCCAAGAACAGACGCTGCCTGAGAAAGTTCCTCTGGGCTCCATGTGCTTCGTGTTCAGTGTGTTCCTCATGTTGTCACCTACTCTTCCTTGATTAATGCCACCTCAGTGAGGGACTGAAGGGGATTGTGTCATGCTTTGGGTGTTTTTCTGGGCATTAGCTAAAAATGGGAACGTCAGGTGAAGCCTCACTCAGTGTTTGTGGCTCCCAGGGTTCTAGTCATTTGAGACATTCTCTGAGCCCCCCAAATCCAAAGAGCTTCCGAAATGCTGACAAATAGAACACACCCCAAGGCTGAGGTGCAGGGGCTCTTTATGCTTTCCCTCCTCAGTCACTTCCCCCCATCCCTCATGAAGCACGGGCCAGCTGCTGTCTGATGGTGACCCTGGCGCAGGTCACCCACGCTGAAGGGCCCAGGAGCAGGGCCAGACCCCGGCTCTCCCCTACCAGGAAGGCCCCGGGCACCTGGACCACTGGGCCAAGGTTTTCCATGTATGAAGGCCCAGGATTCTGGAGGAGCCATCCCAAGTGACTCCGAAGGTTTCCTGTCCTCCTGCACTGCTGCTCATTCCTTTCTGGAGGAGCGCTTTGGTGACAGGTGGGCTTTTACTCCTGTGTAGGTGGGCTTTACGAGATACACTCTCTGGGGATCAGAGGTCTCGCACCGTGGTGCATTTATACTGTTTTTAGCATCTCCCACTGATTTTCCCACTCTAGTTTTCTTAATGCCATCATCCCTGTCTCACATGATGCTACATAAGCATTCATGGCTGTGTGTCTCTCACCCCCATGAAGCCCAGGGAGGAACTGGGTTTGCTGAAGCTCTCAGGGTGTGGTGCAAATACACACCCTACGTGATGGATCTGGGCTGTCTGAAGTCTCCCTCATTTTTTATTCCAAGCTAGAGCAAGTGGAAAAGGCTAAGCAGACAGAGCCCCTGGAGCCGGGAGCAGGAGAACCTGAGCTGGCCATGTCTCCTTTGTGGATTTTCCAAGAAGAACGAACTCTGGTGTTTCCCAAGGCGGCTCCAGGCGGGCAGACACCAGTCCTGGTGGCCAGCTAGAGTCTAGAGTCAGAGCTGCTTTAGACAAATACTGGCAAAGTGGAAAATTAATTTTTGAATCCTCTAAACCACTTTCCTTTGTGCAATCCGCAGCTGCAGAACACTGTAATTTGCATTTGAATACGGTGTGTTTAAAAAGTGATAAAATCAGTTGTCCTTTTTCAGGGGATGTATATAAATCA
The DNA here is from genome assembly GCA_004027915.1 of Capromys pilorides. Lineage (NCBI taxonomy): Eukaryota > Metazoa > Chordata > Mammalia > Rodentia > Capromyidae > Capromys > Capromys pilorides. Next base: position 2,860 of record PVKN010022607.1, read on the forward strand.
TCATCCATTAAACCTACCATTAGAAAATAAGGACTTCAAAATAAAAACAAACTGTCTGCTGAATCCACTGTCCAAAAGTGTTTGCTCAATTCTGACTCTGCTCCCTGTCAGCATGAGAAGGTGAAGCATTAATATATGAAATGCTGCTTGGGGTGCCCCTGGGACCCCTACATTCTGTCTTCCCACCTAACACTTGTTTTCCATTCCTCCATATGTGTCTTCTAGAGTCATCCCATCAACCCCAGGGCTTTGGTTGTGTAGCAACCGGTGATAGCCAGTGAAGAGAAATCCCACAAAAGGGACCAAATGTGGAAGGACAAGGAAACTCTTGCTTCCAGTGTGGGGATGACCAACGCCCTGACTTGGGGTCAGGACCCCCGAGCTGCTGGGACCAGCCTGAGCTTCACTTGTGGTTATACGCTTTTTAGGTTTCTGTAGTGGCTGCACTACATCATTTTCAGGAATGTTACAAGAATGTCACAAAATTGTCACAAGGTTTACATTTCCCAGACATTGCCTGTCATGGGGCAGTGTGGTTTAATGTTGGCCTTATTCCCCAAGTTGTCCTATCTGTTCCTATTTTATGACCCTGGTTTTGTCTATGTGAGTTTGTGGTTAGCTACCTGGGAGGGGTGATAGGGTGAGTTTAACTTAAGTGACTCTCCGTAAATTGTAATCTCTTTTGCACTATCAGTTGCTTTCTTTTCTTTTTTCTTTCTTCTCTTCTCTTCTCTTCTCTTCTCTTCTCTCCTCTTCCCTTCTTTCTTCTTTCTTTTCTTTATATTGTATTTTAGGGAAGGGGCTGCAGGGTGTTCAGGGTCTCACTACTAGATTGGACTTGTAGTGATCTGCCTGTTTACAACCTCCCAAGATCAGGGATTATAGGCATGTGACACCACGCCCAGTCTCAATTGTCATCTCAGTGTATCCCTGGGGTGGGGCCAGCACAGCAGGCCTGGGGATCAAATCCCTGGCCCCCGCCCCCCTGTGTCTTTTTGCAGGTGTTTTAATCCACTGAGCTATTTGGCCGGCCTCACTTGCTTTCTTGAGTGGAGACACTTGGCCCCTGCCAAGCAGAGCCTGGGTCCTCTTCAAACTGGACTGTAGCAACCCACACCGTCCCTTCAGGTCTGATCTGGAGCATCACCCATCCATGGAATCGTTACTACCAAAGGAAACCTAAAACATGGCCCTGAAAGAAGATAGGACAGGACAGTCACCGGCCAGGACACCTGTCAGTTGTGGGTGTCACCACGGTGTGGTGGAGAGGCAGCCACTGTCACAGTAGGCACAGGAGAAAGGCTCCCAGGAAATGCCCAGAATAAGAGCCAAGAGCCACGTAAAACTTACAAGAAGCTTAGAAGCTACTTTTGTAAAATGTGTCGGCTCTTCACTGGGGCCTGCAGGTGCCTCGTGGGCGACCAACAGCAGGACACATCCTGGCCTGTCTCTCTCCACTGGTGTTGGTCTTGTTTGTTACCTGGAGGGTTGGGTTGGATTCCTGCTCAGTGCTGCAGGAGACGTGCACATCACGTAGGAGCGCCGCCTGAAAGCTGGACGTGCCAGGCGTGCTGGCCCTGAGTGCCCTAAGCTGTGTGGCCGCCCTTCAGGGCTGTGCACTGACCTGGAGGGGACGTCACCTCAGATTACAGGAAAAGGCGGATGACCTCATGGTGGTATCCCATCGAAGGGGAGCAGCTGCCCCTTGAGAGGAATTGAGCAATTATCTCAAGGCAATTAGACCCACCGTTCAAGTGACAAGAATTTTCCAGAATCACCCACCCCGCAGAACCAGAACCGAGACAATGGTCAACCAGAGCGGAGTTTGATGAGACTGCTTAACTGCACAATCCTTTTGCTACTCCTTGATGCTTCCTTGATTTCAACCTGTAGCTCATCCTGGTGAACTTGGAGACATGGCTGAGACTCCACCCACCTCCTGGATGTAGCCATGTGGATGGAGGAACTGCTTGCTTACGTCACCATGGCTCTTTCTGTGGGCAGTGTCAAGGGGTTGGTCTTGATATCTTGGGGTTGCTTGAGATCGTTGTCTGGCCTAGGACGCCTACCTACAGGCTTAGTCCTTCTTGTTTAATTCCATGAGCTGTAAAGTTAGGTTGTTTATCTTAGATCTTTTTGAAATATAAGCATTCATCTATAAGTTTCCTTCCTTATAGCCAAACTACTTTGCCTATGTCCTATACATTTTAGTATTTTATATGAAGCCGGGCTCCATGGCACACATCTGTAAATCCCAGCACTTAGGAGGCTGAGGCAGGCAGATGGAAAATTCAAGCCAAACTTGAGTAATCTGAGTAATTCACAGACTTACCAAGACTGTCTCAAAATGTAAGAAAAAATAAAAAGGATTGGGGAATGTAGTTCAGTGAGGAGGCTCTGAGTTCAACCCCCAGCACCATACATAGAAGCAGACACACTATGCACATTCATGCACACATGTGCACACACAAGCACAAATAATACATTGCTCAATTTTCACATACATGTGAATTTTCCAATCACTGTTAATTTCTTCTTTCATAGGACTCTAATTGGGGAAAATACTTGCTATGATTTCAATGCCCCTGAATTAAGACTCAGTTTTTCACATAACACGTGATTTGCCCTACAAAATGTTCTGTGTGTGCTTGAAAAGAACGTGTCTTCCGCTGCTGGAGACAGAGTCCTTTAGGTGTCTGGTGGGTCCAGTCATCTCTAAATACTGTTCTGTCCACTGCTTTCTTGTTGATTTTTGACCTGGATGCTCTAAACCTTGTTCAAAGTGGGTTCCTGAAGTCCCCACTATTATTGCCGTCTAGAAATATTTGCTTTCTACCTCTCTATAGCTATATATCTATATATACATTTAGCATCTTTGTGAAGAATACGTCTTTTTCTCATTCCATGCTATCTTTCTTTGTCCTGTTTGGTATGGAGTGTTTGGGTACTTCACTTTTGTTTTAGACAAAATTATAAAATTCTGCCTTTGGCTGGGGTTAATACTGGAGTGGGATTAATTGCTGGTCTAGCTACGGCATGAATTCGCTTTGTAACATTAAAGAAGCGGCGGAACCACTTTGATTCTTGTGTTTGCTCACCCATAAAGGAATGGCATTTACGTAATGCACTTCATAGACATTTCTAGTTTTCACATTTTATGGGAGGCGGAATGTAGAAATGAATTCACTGTGAGGCAGGCAGAGTAATTTTTCTGAATCACTGGCAATCATGCAATCTGCTACAGATATGAGGAAAATTTCTCCTCCTCTAGGTGAATTTACTTGTGAAGAATTAAGCAAGGTCTCACCCATGGTGATATCAAAGTGGTCATTGAAATGATGACTTTATTACATGTCTAAAAGTGATACATATTCACCACAGAACATTCAGGCCGTTCAGAAAAAGAATAAAGACAGTAATAAGTCATCTCGAACCCTCAAAAGCTGCTCTTTTCTTTGGATCATGTCGCTATCCTTCTACGTGGATATGCAAGCAACAGATGAAGAAGCAGAGAAAATATTTCTAAGTACAGCTTCAGATCATGTAGAATACTTTTAATTTATATAGTAATATGTTTCATAATCCTTAATACCAAGAAAGGCTGCAAATCAGGTAGATATTTATTCAACTGTTAGAAACTATTTTCTATTGGTTTATTGAAAGCCTAAGAAAGAATGAGGGGCACCTTTTGCACCCCACGGATCATCTTACCAGCTCTGTGTGGCAGCGCTGCCTGCGTGGGGCCAGATCTCTATGATGTGTGTGTTCCCTGCCCCCAGCTTCCCTCTGGCTCCTCGGAGCACGCACATGCCTCACAGGTGCGGATGAGTTGACGGCCAGGGAAGCTGTGCACACGGATGAGGAATCAGAGCCAGTATGAAATGTTTCCTGCTTGCTCCACAGTCCCCATCAGGGTGACCTTGAGATGTCCTTCACGTGTTTGAGGAGTCCCATGAATGAAGCAGCACTGTGTGCCCACTTTCTGTCCACATCCATCTTAAAGAGACTGCACAACCCTGCTAGAGTGAATTTGGCAAAGTTGTAAAATACAAAGTCGACATACCCAAGTCAGCTGCATTTCTGTAACAATGACCAGTCCGAAGAGGAAACTATTGAGAAGACAATCTCATTTAATATCGTATCAACAAGGACAAGATGTTTAAGAATAAACTGAACTGAGGAGATAAAAGATTAAATGCTGTACATCCCTGCTAAGAAAAGTCAGACAAGATACAAATAAATGCACAAGGGCCAGTGAGATAGCTCAGCAGACGAAGCGCCTGCTTAGGCAAGCACAGGGACTGGGGTTGGACGTCTGGTACCGCATGCCGCGCCAGCCACATGCCTCTGGCACGCTGAGCAGGGCACCAAGACTGGGTGTGGTGGTGCATGCCTATAATTCCAGCACTAGGGAGGCTGAAAACAGGAGGATCACTAAGAGTCCAAGCTGCATAGGAGACTCTGCACCAAATACATAGATAAAAAAGAAAATCAAAATAAATAAACATGTTGGGTTTGCAAATTGGAAGAATTATCATTGTTAAATCGTCCATACTACTCAAAATGGTCTACAGATTCAAAGCAACACTCAACAAAATCTCTAATTTTTTCTCATAGTAGAAAAAGAAAAAAAAAAAAAAAAACAACCATCACTGGGAATTTCAAGGGATCTCAAATAGCTCCACTGGCCTTGAAAAAGGAGAATAAGGTTCAAGGGCTCACACGTTAGTGTTTCAGAAGCTCCTGTGAAGCAGTGGTGACTGACGGAGTGGCCCTGGCAGAGAGACCGAGATACATGAGGGAGACGGTGCAGAAGCAAGCCCTGCAGATACGGCTGACTTGGTTGATTGATTGATTGATTTGATATAGGGTCTTGCTGCACAGTTCAGACTCCTAGTGACCCTCCTGCCTCGGCCTCCTCAGAGCTGAGGATTCCAGGTGTGTGCCACCATGTCCAGTTTCAGGGCCAGCATGGTACACCTGGAGGTTCAGAGCTGCCGTAGCATGCAGTACCAGGGATCAAATCCGGGTCCTTGTGCTTGCCAGACAGGCACTTCAACCACCGAGCTATCTGTCCAGCCCTGAATGAACTGTTTCTACCAAGGTGCCAGGCCTCCCAATGGGGTTGAGCTTCAACAAATGCTATCCAGGAAGCTGGCTCTTCATCCCCGCTACAGCTTGTGTCTAGACGGTCCCCAGGCGGTCACAGGGGAGGCTTCTGTATAGGCGGCTGGATCTAGAGGGTGTGATTTACTGCTGGAGCAGTGCTAGGATTCAGAATGTTAGAATTAGGGTTGTGTGGTTACTAAATCAGTCCACTGATTGGTTTGGCGCTGCACTAATCCAGCTAGCCTAGACAGAATATGCAAGGGACAGAACAACGCTGCGAGGGTCCCTCGCTTGCCTTGACACCTTCTGCCCACGCTGAGCAGCAGCTTCTCCTCTGTGATGCTCGAAGGCCATGCCGTCTTGTCTTGGAGCCAACCGACTCTGGACCAAAACTTCTGAGAACTGCAAGCCAAGTAAACTTGTCCTCCTGAACACTGAGTGCCGGGTATTTCTCAACAATGAGAAAGAAAACCAAGACAAGGGTTCACACTGTACTTCAGATTGGGCCGTTTTTCTGTCTGCATCTGAATTGCTGATTATGTATTCATTTTGCAGGGACGGATGCTGCAGGAGAGAGGGGCTGTGGTCCAGCTTCGTTTTGCCATCTTTCCTGTGTCACCTGAACATTCGTAATGCATGCGCCATTTGTTGTCATCAAGATACGCAGTGATGTAAGTTAATTCACATATTATGAGCAACTTAAATCTATGAAGCAGCCACTCTGCGCAGGCATTGGTCAGAACCTGGGGACAAAAGAATCCTAAGACAGCCTGAGGGCTGCAGCCTGAGTCGGCCCCTGCCCCCAACTTCGAATGCTAATACTGAATCCCTGTTGGGAGGATATTCAGAGACAGGGCCGACAAAAATCTTGAGACTGAGGACTCTTGGAAACGCAAGGGCTTATTCTGCCTTCACAGATGGACTACTGACCCCGGCTACCTGCAGCAGGGCCAGAGAGTCGTTGGAAACATGTCCGCTGGACGAAAGGCTCAAGGCTATTCTTATATCTAAAGCTTGGGAAAAGAAAGTGGACATGGTCTCTGTTGAACCTACATTGGCTGTGGCTTCGAAGGCTGGCATAACTTACATGCAGGGCATTTGGGAACGGACAGAAAGTCCCCAGGAGAGGGGCCTGCTGCTTTGGGATGGGTTGGGTTAAGAACCTGGGAAGTTTGGTGTAAGCGGGACATAGTGGTAGCTGTGCTGTGGCCCCTGGAGATGGAAACCCAGGTTTTAACCCAACAGTGTGGACATTTGGGTCAGCGTTGGCTCATATCCTATCCTCCTCCCAACCTCTAGCCTTCAGAATTAAGTCACGACAGAGGGGCATGCAGGTTAGCTCAGTTGTTCAAACACCTGCTTGGGTAAACCCAGTAGAAACTGTGGTTCAATCCCCAGCTCTATCTGCCATTCCAAACCCACCCCTCAGGCAGCCTGTCTCAACCAAAAACAAAATACAAAAAACAAAAAAACAAAAAACAAACAAAAAAAAAAACAGAATTAAGTCAGGACGTCTCAGCATTTTCCTTCTGTCCAGACTTTGCAATGTGATTAGGTCAGGAAGAGCCCAGGGCAGGAACTATCTTATTCAGCTGAAAAAGGACTCTCACCCGTTGGGCTGGTGGTGCTGGCGCCACGCCTGGGACTTCCTGTCTCCAGAACTGTGGGAAATAAATGCACATCACTTGCACTGTCTGGGCGGTGGTCGTGCATGGGAGCCGCTGAGCGTACACTCCCTGAGTCTAGAGGGCCGCACGGCGGACAGCACCGAAGCCTTAACACCGATTACCTGGGTGGGGGGCTGGGCCCCAGAGAGAGGCAGAAACTGTTGCCTTTCATTCTGTGATTTCTCCCTTCTGAGATGCTGCTTTAGCTCACAACGAGCAGTGCACCACTTTGGTCACGGGAAAGGAAGATACAGTGGATGACTAAAAGTCCATTGAAAACTTGAGGCCTAGCGGACAACTAGGGAAGAGCGAGGGCTCGGGATTCTCTTTACTACTTGTGTAACTTGCACACCACATGTCCCAGCCCTGTGTCCCGGGCTCATCCAGCCCTTGTCCAGAGAGCACCATGAGGGTGAGTGACATGTGGCCGCCACAGCCCGGTCCTCAGCTCCATAGCTGCCTTCTCTGAACACACCTTCCCCAGGGCCAGGCTTGCATTCTGATGCTCTCGGTGTCCTGCAACTCCACACCCAAGCCTCTCTAGAAGACAGAGGGGACACAGAGGAGGGCTGAGACACTTCCGTCCCTGGTGCTCTGTCCATTCACCTTGGACACAGGACCTCGCACTGGGCCTCCTCAGCGACTTTCCTTTCTCAGTAGTTTGACACACATTTGCAAGCTCTTCAATAAAATCTACCTAGGAAAAAGATGCACCGTACCACATCCTAGAGCCGTGCTGGGCTGGACAGAGTGGAAGGAAGCAACGAGGGAAGGAGCAGTCGGTCCTCTGTCCTCCAAAATCCTGGCAATCGGCAGGCTTAAGTTAGAGCTTTGTCTACGCAGGATTCATGGGAAGGGCAGAGATCATGGGTCTGACCCGTAGCTATGCTCTCTCTCTCTCTTGGAAAGCTCCTGTGCTTCCCTAAGCACACGGAGAGATCGATCTGTCACAGAGCCCCTGGGAAGTGAGAGGCCGATGCTGTCTTCGATTTCCTGAACACATCACACTGCCCAAGCCCTTAGCGGCCCCTGAGCTGGGATCCACCACGAATCCCTGTGGATATTGAGGCTACGGCTTCTGGTTAGCACCAGAAGGACCGCAGGGCAGCGAGTTGCTTTTGGAGGGAATTGACCGGCTCAGGTCCTGGTCTGCTCAGCTGCTGGGGAAAGCGTCTGTCCCTGGCGGTGTCCCAGCCCTTGTCTAGGGAACACCGTGAGGGTGAGTGACACGTGACTGCCACAACCCAGTCCCCACCTCCAGAGCTGCCTGCTCTGCACACAGCTTCTTGCAATAACTCAGGTGATGGAAGGAGCTGCATCCTGTCCTAGGCTGCAGGCAACCACAAAGCTGGAAGAGGGACTTTGGAGTCACAGTGCTGCGGCCACCTTCCCCCGGGATGCTTGGAGCCTGTGTCCAGGACGTTCTGCACCTTTTCGTGGCGCTCTTTCGTGGCTCTGTTGTGGTTCAGCTCTCATTGCTCTTCCATCTGGAAGTGTGACCACCTGCTGTCACCCCCTGCACCCAGTCACCAGCTGATGTGACGCTCTATCCGCACCAACCGCAGAGCTGAGGTGGGAAGCCGACTGCCAGGGTGTGCGGGCCACTGTGTGGTGTCCCTGAATTCCCGGCCTGTCTGGGTCTCAGCTGCCTCATCCTTTATGCATGAGCTCCGGGGCAGCTGCCTTCTATTAATGGTGGCACTAAAGGCAGCTCTGGTTTGGTTGATTCACCTCCGGAAACGTGCTGAGATGGCGAAGGCGGCCAGAGGAGACTCCTCAGAGACACAGCAGCCCTGCACCCTCTGTGCCCACTGGCCATGGGGATGTCCCTAGCAGTGGGTCAGAGGGACAGGCTGGTGCGAGCTAGCAAGCCCAGAACCACCTCAGGGAGATGGAGGTGAAGAGTGCTGGCTCCGCATGAGGCCTTCTCTGGGAGGAAGTGGGTGGGTTTCCTATTTTCTTACTCTCAATCCCTGTAGGAAATTCAAGCTTGTAGATTTTCAGGTCAGCGGGCGCTGACCGCTCTAGGGCTGACCAGTCTGATTCCCTGTGCCTGTCTCCTCATTTCCAGGTTAGATTTGTAGTGACCACGTTCTGACGCTGTTGGAACAGTCCAGAGAATTCTATGAAGGTCCGTGGGTGACAGCGGTGGCAATGGAGCTGGTCACTCCTCGGGGGAGGGGGTCGTGGCTGCTGGGTGGGCAGGGGCAGGGAACCCAGGCCCACGTGTCCCTGCTTGCCAGCTCCCCCAGGACCAGAGCGCGGCCCGTCTCCTCCATCCCGGGGTTCCTGCCTCGGGTGCTGTTGGTCGCGCCCCAGTCGGCGCTCAAACACTCCCTCACGCTGCTTCACTGCGCATGTGTGTGAGCTCTGGCCACGCTGCTGGTCCTCACGATAGAGTCGCAGGGGGGCCTTGTGCACACTCACACTCGGAGACCGGGTCCAAGAGTTGTACCTAAGCAGCTTGCAAGCAGAGCCCCAGCCTTGTGCGGCCTGAGAGGCTGCTGAGGGGACGTGGAGGGCCAGCCCAGGAGGAGGGTGGGCTCGTGCGCGACAGATGCCCGCCCTGCAGCAGCAGGCAGTGGGGTTGTGGCCAGCCTCTGTGCTCAGGGACCAGGGGGAGGCTGCAGCAGGCGTGAAGTCCCTGCTCCAGGGACTCTTCTGCTGTCTTTTTTTTCTTCTGGAACCGGGGTTCAAACTCACAACCTTGCACTTGCCAGGCAGGCCCTTGTGCCACGGAGCTATCTCCCCAACCCCTCTTCTGCTGTCTTGAAGTTAAATCGGCTCCTCTGGAGTCAAGATTAGTCCCTGACGTTGAGCAGAAGGAGTGCTAGATCTGGGGGCCAGGGGGCGCTTTGTGTTCCCTGCGCACCCAGGCAAGCGGAGCCCCCCCCCGCACCCCTCTCGAGATTCAAGGGCCGCCATAAGATAATAAGTTTCTTGAAACATTTTGCTCAAGATTTCAAGCACTTCAAATACAGGGTAGGATTGCTATGGAAACCCGTGTTTTCCCAGAGTAGGACTAGAGAGATTCCATCTCAACAGGTCTGGGTTTAATTGGAAATCGTGCCACCACCCTGCCTCCTGGAAACCTCTCCAGGGAATTGGATAAAGGACAGAGGGACCCAGGGAGGCGCCAGCTGGGCAATGGTTGGGTTCTCGGAGACGGGGCGACGTCCCCAAGACACCTGTCTGTCGCACACGCACTGCAGCACGCTTTCATTTGCATTCCCCACCAGGAGGACCTAACTTTCTTCCCAGTTATGGGTTCAAGTTCTACATCAAATCAGTTTGGGTTTGCACACTGGAAAAGTTCAAACGGAATAGATGGACTCAAGCTGCACGGAGCCAGCCCAGCCCTGGTTGGCGCTGTCTGGGCTGGAGTCGCAGCCGAGGCGGGGCAGTCTCAGCCAGGCGACAGGCCCGGGAGGCTCTTGATGAACAGCTCACTTTCTTGCCAACTCAAGAACATTTCTGTCTTTTCTGACAGCCACAGTTGGAGAAATCAGGGCTTGTGAAGAAGTCCTCTCATTGTACTTGTCACGATTGTTTGCCTTCATCACAAAGGACAAAAAAAAAGAGAGTGATCTTGTGCTTTGATGTAAATGATTTAGAAAAAAAGCCCTCTGTTTTCTGTTCCTCTCATTTGTCGGAAGTGATTGGAACCCCGTGGTTCCGACGTGGTGACACGGGAGGGGGGTGGGGGTGGTGGGGTAGTGTTTGTGCTGAAGTCTTTCACTCTTCTCCTGACCCTATTTCAGGAAAATCGCTTGTCAGTGTGAAGACTCCTGCAGAAGTCTTCTTTAATGTGTCTGCTTCCTGCCTCCCTCTCCTCTGCGCAGTGCCGGCAGCTCCTGTCACTGGAGCCCTCTCTCTTCCAGCTCACAGGAAGAGGCCTGGTGTCTCTGGAAGCCCAGAAGTGGGATCAGACTGCCATGTGGCCGACTGCCACACAGACCCACAGCCCTTGAGCCTCAGGAGAACTTGATCTCTGCCGTAACGTTTCCGTCCCATTGTTAAACTGTGTCTTTCAGTTGATGGCGCAAAGGCTTAGCAATTCTCTGAAAGAAATTGTGCTGTTTTTCGGTGAGTAAATTTTATTGATGCTGTTGAAATGCTATCATGAGTTTCTTTACCAGCTGTTTTGAAAAAAGACCTGTATGTATTTGTGGTATGTAACTTGAATATACTGCAAAGTCGCCATGATCCGGCCAATTCCCAAATGACTCACACCGCAGCTCCTGTGCATGCATGTCTGCATGTGTGTGGCTGTTAGAGTTTCTGTCTCGTTGTCCCCCCAAAGCCTCATATAGTCATGGGGCGGCTTCTAGAGTTTGTGATTGATTCATGATCCAATGCTGGGATTGTGGGTGTGAGGGCTAGACCCACCCTGGCGTGGACAGCCTGCATGCAATGTGGGGAAGGGACATAGACTTACTAGCTGCCGAAGCTGCTATTCTTCCCTTTGCTCTTTGCTGCTTTCCACAACCATGAACTGCTGCCCTCTGCCATGCACCCCTCTGCCTTGGAGCCAGCTGAGGATAGACCGAAACCTCCACTAACTGTGAGATAAATAAACCTTTCCTTCCTTGGTTCTGGTTGTTGGGTATTTTGTCCCAGCAATGAGAGAAAAGTAACAGACACAGTGGTGACTGGAGATCATCCTCGTGATAGATTCCAAGCATACGATGCAGTCGTGTTAACTATCGGACCACGGTGTGCTTGGGAGCTACAGCTTGCATAGGGCACGACCCACAGTTACAATGAGTACGTAAGTTTTAAAAACTTATTACAAGAAATATTGCCCTCATATCCCCCCAAATGCTGCCTTTTTCTTTGAACATGCTCATCCCACCATCTTTGCCACTTTCTGAAGCATTTCTGGAAGTGCTCTGTCATGAGTGCCTTTTGTGATCAAAATGCAGTGGATGCCACCGCCAAGGGCCATGTAATAGAAAAGCAGGTGGGTAAACACGATGCTGTGTCCTCACCCACCTTGTGCACAGGATCTGGCACCGTGTGACTTCTGGCTCTTCCCCAAGTCACAATGACCACGACAGGTAAACGCATTGAATGGATTCAGGACGTCAAGGCCGCCAGGACAGCACAACTGAAGATCCTCACAAGAGAGGACTCCAGAGCTGCTGCCGGTGTGGCCAGCATGATGGGCGGAGTGTGTTTGAAGGGAAGAGGATAATTTAATTTTAACACACGCCATCTTTTTCAGCACACCTCATGTACCTCTTGAATAATCAAAACTTTGTAGCTTTCTTTTCTTTCTTTTTTTTTAGTACAAACTTTTATTCTCAATGAACTAAGACAAAGTAGGGATTATCTAGCCTAACTCCCTTGTATACACACACACACATATATATATATTCTTTTTCTTTTTAAAGTTTCTAATACTAGAGAAAATATCATACCATGTCTTATAAGTAGATTGTAAGT
>PVKN010022608.1:0-15094 GCA_004027915.1 Capromys pilorides
GCCCTCTCTATCACTTTCACCCCCGCTGCAGAATGTCCTCCCCGCCCAGGCTTCTCCAGTTTTGCCACCGCTTCCGACTACCTTGGCTACACCTCCTCCGTCCTCCCCCATTCTATCTTCAGCCCCGTCCTCTCTACAGAACTCTGTCTCTCCGCCAGTATCTCCGCGGAACCTGCCATCTCTGTCCACGCCCACTCCACCGGCTCTTTCTACTCTGACCACGCCTCTCCGCACCAGTCCTTCCCAGTCTCCGTCCTTTCTTCAGACCCTGCCCTTTAAGATGCCCACACCTCCATCGCAAGACCCGCCCTGGGCCACATCCCCTGCCCAGGGTCCTCTAGCTGTTCCCCCTGCTCCGGCCTCAGAGCCCATGGAGGCTACGCTTCCTCGGTGTGCACAACCTGCTCTGGCCTCGCCGCCTCTGCAGGCCACGCCTCCTCTCGCCTTGTCCCCTCAGCAGATCCCACTTTCTGTGGGTTCACCCCCGCTGCTGTCCACGCCTTCTTTCCTGTCCACGCCCCTTATGCAAACCCAAACTTCTCTGACCTCACCTCTGCAGGCGTCTCCGACCCCTATAACGTACTCTTTTCCCCTTCTTTCTCCCCCTGCCTCGCCTCCTCTACAGCCTCTTCTCTCACCTCCGGCCTTATTGCCTCTGCAAACCTCTCTATCTCCTGCCTCCCCTACCCGGTCTCCTTTGGCCACCAGATCTCCACTGGCCCCGCCTTCTCTAGACTTGCACCCTCCCTCTCCTCTAGCCACGCCTCCTTCACAGGTTTCACCTCTGGCCTTGCCTTGCCTGCAGGACCCTCCCTCTCCCGTGGCCACGCCTCCGGCGCCAGCGTCGCCTTCCCGGGTCTTTTCACTTCAGGGGCCTTCCTCTCCCATGCCCACACCCCCTTCTCAGAGCCTACTTCCGCTGAGGGCCCCGCCCTCTTCCCTGACCACGCCTTCTGAGCAGGTCCCGCCCCCTTTGGCCTCGCCCCTCCCTTCCTTTACCCTGACCACGCCGTCTACACTGGTCCCTTCTCTGGCCTTGCCCCCTCTGCAGGCCCCGCCCTCTCCTGTGGCCACACCCCCTCCACGGGCTCCGCTCCTTTTGTCCTTGCCGCCGCTGCAGGCCCCGCCCCCTGCACAGGCCGGGCCTCCTCCGTCCCCGCCCCTCCTGCAGGTTCCACCCTCTCCTCCTTCCTCCCCGCTGCGACAGGGCCCCCGCCGCCCTCCGACCCCTGGTCCAGATGCCTCCATCTCTGGCCCGCGGCTGACTCTAGCGCTGGCCCCGGCTCCACCGCCGCCACCCTCGCGCAGTCCGTCCAGCACGCTGAGTGGTCCAGACCTGGCTGGGCACAGCAGCAGCGCGACGAGCACGCCTGAGGAGCTGCGAGGCTACGACAGCGGGCCGGAAGGCGGCGCTGCAGCCTCCTCGCCAGCCGATGCGGAGCTCGCCGCCTGCCACCCGGCTGCTTGGAGCCGTGGTCCTGCTCCGCCGCTGGCCATCCGCGGCGCTCCAGGTAGGAGTACCACTGGGCGGAGATGGCCGGGCCGGGGGCGGGGCTAGACTCAGAGGCGGAGCATAGGGGGCGTGGCTCGATGACGAAGGGCGTGGCTAGAGCAAGGGAGCGAATGAAAGAGGGGATGGGGGCTTCCGGCTTCCTGGGCCCAGTCCGGCGCTTCTTCCTGCAGGAGCTCCTTTACCGTGGCCTCCAGGCGCGGGGCCCAGCTCTGCTGATGGTCTGTGCACCATCTACGAGGCTGAAGGACCGGAGCCGGCGACTCCTACCCCGAGCGCGCTGGACCCGAGTCCCGAATCCAGCGCCGGCGGTGGGAAGGCCGGGGCTGGCGCTGGGCCGGGCGCGTCTTCTCGGAGCCCGAAGCCGGCGCCCCTGGGCGAGCTGCCGCTGGGGGCGCTGCAGGCGAGCGTCGTGCAGCACCTGCTGAGCCGGACGCTGCTGCTGGCTGCGGCCGAAGGTCCGGGAGGAGCCAGCGACGGTGGGCCAGGCGGCGCGGGGGGCATTGGAGTCTCGGGAGGCGCCCGAGCTCCGCTCAGCGATGCCGAACTGGGTCGCTGGGCCGAACTGTTGTCTCCTCTGGACGAATCCCGTGCCAGCATCACTTCAGTTACCAGCTTCTCCCCGGACGACGTGGCCTCCCCGCAGGGTGACTGGACTGTGGTGGAAGTGGAGACTTTCCACTGAGCTCCTGCCTAGCTTTAGGGTCCGTTTTCCTTAGGCCCCGCCCTCGTACCCAACAGTCTGACTCTGGTCCCATTGGTTTTAGCCCGTAGAGCTCTCCTCTTACTATTTTGGCCCAGACTCCAACCTGGCTCTGGCGGGGTCTCGAGACCCATCCATGCCCTCCTGGTTGGCCCCTTTGACCTATGACAAGTCCCTGTTCCTCTAGTCAGGCCCCTTGTCCAGTGCAGTGTCTACTCCATGCAGCCCGAGTTTGCAATAAACCCAGGACGCCGGAGCTCCTCTGCCTTTACTGTCGCTCTGGGGCTGAGATTTGAGGCCCTCCTATGAGTCTAGGGGGTGGGCAGCTGAGTAGCACCGGGGACAGGCATGTACATGGTAAAGCTCTGGTCGAATTGTATGGTTTTTCTTGAAGAGGGAACAGGGGAGGTGAGGCTAGGTCTTCGTGGTGCGCAGTCACATGTCTGAACTTAGGCTGGTCAGAGGAAGTTCTTTTCACGCCGTGCTCCTAGGGAACAAGTGGGAAGGGTTTGGCGTGGGCGGGGACTACTTTCCAAGCCTCTGCGTAGTGCCTGTGCCCTTACCTCCATGCCCTCAGGAGTGGGACTTCCCTTGATGGCAGGACCTGGAGCAAGAACTCTTGTGAACGAGGACCCAGGGAATGGTCACAGCCTCACCTTGTTCCCTCCCCTGTCTTCTGACCCTGGGTGCCTGTTCTGCTCACCAAGGAGGTGGTAGTGCAGAGAGCAGCCCAGCAACATAACCCTCCACAGATGTGGAGTCCCAGGCTGACTCGGCAAGGTTGGAGGTGCAAGGACAAAGTGGCCTCTCCCAGGGTTGGGTGGGGATGTGGAGAGCCACACGGCCCCTCAGGACATCACAAGGGATTTTTGCCCTCGGCACTACCTTGGGCATGCTCGTTAATCTACACCCAACCTCTTCACTCAGAATCCCTTTCCCTTCTTCCCTAGCCCAGGCATGGACTGGTTTGCCTTCTTAACCAAATGCCTTTCATTGGGAGCTCCATTAGGCCTTTCTTCTCCAAGGATACTTAGCTTGGTACTGAGATTGAGGGCAGCATCCTCAGGCAGGAAAGGACAAACCAGGTCTTGGTGTAGGGTCCTCATCTCTCTGTCCTGGGCTGGCCCCTTTCTCCACCCCGTGGTTAGGTTTTTGTTAGGCCCTGCCAAAAGTTCTGTGTAGACAACTCTGACACACACACGCAAACCCTATCCTGGGGTCCACAAGGGCCCTGCTGACTTTTCTAGAGAGCTGGGGGGAGGCCAGAAAGCTGCCTCAACTTGAGGTTCGTGGAAAACAATTTGCAGTTCCCCACTGGTGGGCACCAGGTTGTCCTTGTTCTCAGATTCTGCAACAAGCCCCAGGGGAGGGTCTGACTCTGTGACATTCTGGGCAGCTCCCTTGAGGAGGAAGGCACACATCTGACTTCCTCTGGGGCCCTGCCCCCACTTGGGTGGAGCTCATTACTCTGTGGGAGCCAGAGGTGTAGGCAGAGGGTCGAGGCGTTCACTTTATGTAATGTTGGGACAACAGGTGGGATCTGGCTGGTCTGATGTGTCACATGTCACGCACTGCTGTCTGGCTGCTGTTGGGCAGCAGAGGGGGCCACTTGGTGGGACCACATGGGGGTACAGCAGGGCTTGGCTGGTGTCTGCCCGGACCTAATTAAATGTTTGCTCCTAAGTAGCCTTCCAGCTTTGCCATTTGTGGCCCTGCCCTGTAAAGAAGCCCCCAAAGGACACTGCACATGTCCGTTGGATCCTCTTCTGGGGATTCCCCGTCCCGTCTACTGTCCCTAGTGTCTGCTATGCTGGGCTCTATCTGCTGGTGCCTCTGTCCCTTCAGCCACCTATGGGCTCCCCACAACCCTTGGTGAAAAGCTGGCTCCTCCAGTAGCCCCTTCCTGGTCCAGAGTCACTAGTGTCCTGTTCCTCCTGGTGACACCACCTGGCCTTTATGCTTTTGCTTCTGGAGACCGACAGCCATGATTTCCTGGCGCAGCAGGACAGTCCACGTTAATGGCAGCTCACCCTGCACCCCAGTGCCAATGCTCTCTGCTACCCTGGGGAGCCAGATGCCCTCAGAAGGGCTCCAGGAGTGCATGTTGGATGAATGCAGCCAACTTTGCCCTTTCCAAAGCCAGTGTCCCTGCCTGGCACTTGTGAGGTTGATGCAAGAGATGTTCCCTGTCCTGTAGCTCTGCGCCCCCCACCCCTCAGTCTTGAGGTGATGAGTGAACACCCAGCACCCTTTTTCCCCTGCAGCTTGCTCCCTGGCTGTGGCCAGCACCCCTGCTCCATGACTGTGTAAATAACTTTATTTTCCATCTTTCCCTCCCGGGCGACATGTGAAATGTGAACAGGCAGTGTGCAAAATGGTGGTGGGCAGTGTGGGGGGCACACTGGGAGAGCCCCACAGGTGCCCATCCTGGTCCCCAGGCTTTGTAACACTGAAGAGTGGGCGACCAGGAAAGGGGCCTGAACGGAGGTCCCCCTCCAGGAAGCGCCGGGGAGATGGCTTCGGACGCTACACTACTCTACTCAGGCTCCAGGAGCGCTGAGAGTGTGGGCCGCAGGGTGGGAAGTCCTTGGGGGCTGGAGGGGGAAAGGGGCCTGGGGACACTGCTGGATTTTGGCACCTTCCTCAGCACTGACTGGACCTTGGGGCTAGAGCCTGGGGCAAGGGGAGGGGGCTGCTGCACCGCTCTACCCCGGGAGCAGGGTCTGGCCTGAGGTGGGGGCTGGGCCCCAAGGAAGGAGGGAAGTGGGGTGGCTGGAGGCTTCCACCGCAGGAGCGGGAGAGGGGATGCTTTCAGTGGCTGGCCAGGATGGGGACTGTGTCTCCCAGAGGGAGGCATGGGGCGCTTGCTGGAGAGAAGGGTTTCTTCATTCCTTGCAGCTGCTCTGGCCTCAGAGAAGCCAGGAGACCCCTCCAGGTCTGAGCTGTCCCCACTGGCCACTCACATCCCTGGTGGCCCTGCATACAGGAGGAGGGACTTTGGTTTCTGCTGCAGGGGCCAAGATGTCTGCCCCAGGCAGGTGGCTCAGCTTCTGTGCCCCGTGGCTGGTGACCGGTGGCCAAGGGTCACTGTGCTCAGCGGCGTCTTGGGGTGCCAACCTCTGGCCTAGAGCTGCCTCTCTTTCCTCAGACTTCTAGCTCCGAGGCCCTTCCCAGCTGGGCCACCTTGGGGTCAGAAGGAAGCCAGCCAGGAGATGGCGCTTCCAGCTCACTCGGTCCATGTGTTGCATGTCCCCTGCCCTCGCCCTTGGGGGTGCAGCCCCGCCCACCACTGGCCCAGGATGCCCTGGACCACAGCAGCAGAGGGATCGGGCCAGGATGGGTAAACACTGCTGGGAGGGAGAGTGCACGCGCTCCACCCTCTGCTCGCAGCCTCTGCTACAGCTCCCCGACCTGGCCCTGGGGCGGGTGGAGCCGCAGAGGCCTCGAGTTCCCCAAGTGCGGCCCAGGAGTGGCTAGCTCCCGGTGCTCGGCCTGCAGCCTCAGTTGTCCAGGCCCTGACTGTAGGGCGCCGCCAGCTCGTCGGCATCGCTGTCCGAGCTGCCCTCGCTGTCCTTAGCTGGCCGCTCCAGACGGCGGAAGAAGCGTGCGTCTCGCGGCGACAGAGGGTACAGTGCGTCCTGCAGGGCTGCGCCCACGCCCACGCCCAGCAGCTCCTCGTCCGAAGACGGCAGCGAGTCCTCATCCAGGTGGCGCGCCAGGCTCAGCCCGTCGAAAGCCAGCGGGTCTTCGAAGGGCGGTGGGCCCTTCAGCAGCCGCACCTGGTGCAGGAGCCGCGTGCTGGAGGCGTGGGCCGCGCGTCCACACGGGGTCGGGCCGGGCGCCCCTCCTACCCTCCCGGCCACGGCCGCCTGGCCTTTCACCCACATGCCCCACGGGCTCCGCACTCACCTCCGCCTTCAGCTCCTCGATCTGGTCCTTGAGTTCGCGGATGTACTGCGACGAGTCCGAGTGGTTCAGCTGGCCCTGGATGCGGCCCTCCTCCCTCTGCGGGGCGGGCCGGTCGTCGCGGTCAGCGATGGCTGTGTCCCCTGCTCCCCAGTCTGTGCTTGCCCGCCCCCGGCCCCCGCCCCGGCCCCGGCCCCACCCCGGCGGGCACCTGGATCTCCAGCTCCGCGATGCGCTGCCGCATCTCGGCCACCGCGGCCATGCTGTCCGCCTCGCGCAGGCGCACAGCCATCACCTCCTCCTTGCTCTGGGGAGGGAACAGAGGGTGGGTCAGGGTGGCCCCGGCCTGGGCAGCGCGGGTACCGGGCGGCGGCGCGGGGCGGCACCTTGCACTCGGCCTCGGCCTGCTTGCGGCGGCTCTCGCTGAGCTGCGTCTGCAGCCCCTTGTTCTGCGCCGCCAGGTACTGCAGCTTCTCCTGCAGCGTCGCGCGCTCTGCCTCCACGCGGTTCAGCAGGTTGCGGTGGATGTGGTCCTGGCAGTATGAGGTGAGCGGACCCGCGGGGTCAGGGCCTGGCCAGGGGCTGCCCGCGACGGCGCTGGGCCGCACTCCCCCGTCGCTCACCTGCGTCTCGAGCTCCACCACGCGCTGCCGCAGCTCGCGGCCCTCGGCCAGCGCCTGGGCCTCGCGCAGGCGCACGCTCATGAGCTCGTCCTGCAGCTCACCCAGCACCAGTTTCCGCGGAGACTCCTTCCAGCGGCCGCCGCGGGACAGATGGGCCTGGGGAGCGTGGGAGAGGCCGCGGTCAGCCTCCCCCGAGGACCCCGAGGCGTGGTGCCTCGCACCCGGCGGTCCTCACCTGCCAGGCGTCCGACAGCTCCTGCAGCTGCAGTTTCAGCTCCCGCGCCGAGGCCACAGCCTCCCCCTCCCGCACCTTGAGCGCCTTCAGCTCCTCTTGCAGCCGCGCCAAGTTGTTTTCGTCGGGCAGCGAACTGTTCCTCTGCGGGGAGAGAGGCCCCAGGCTCTGTCTGCAGGATCCACACCCCGGCCCCTTTCCTCTATGCAGACCTCGCCTCCGGGCGAGAGGAGACCCCGGGCGCAGGGCCCTGCAGCCCTGAGCAGACCCGCGCAACCGAACTGGGTATCTTCCTCTTTACTGTAAAGGGGGCGTAGGGCTCACACTGGAGGCCTGGAGCAGCCCCACACGTGCGGGGCCTCGTGAACTGACTGCCAATAGCAAGGGCAGGCAATGGCTGGTGTGGAGTCAGACCCACCCCCTCTCCCTGTGCCTGTGACCAGACAGGGCGTCTCACCACACGGGCCGGGCGGGCCAGGCAGCGAGACCTACGCGCAGCACGTGTTGTCCTCTAGAGGCAGCCGCGGGCCAGCACCTCGGCCCTGGGCTGCGAGCAGGCGGGAATGGCAGGGCGGCTTTCAAAGGGCAGGACTAGTTTTGGCCCATGTGGTGTGGGTTCTGGGGTTCCCCTCGCCTCTGGCAGTTCCATGGAAGAGCTGAGTCCAGAAAGGGGAGCCTTAGGAGGGCTGTGCCCCCCGCAGGCTGCAGGCAGGAGGGTGGGCCCCAGTGGGACCGTCCCGTGGTGTTTCCCTGTGAGTGTGGAGGCCTCAGTGGCTTGGACATTTTCTTCCTGTCCTCCAGTCCCTTGTTCTCTCCATCCAGGGTGCAGGCACGCGCACAGCTCAGCACAGCCGCGGTGCCGGGCTCGGCTTCATCCACCGTGCGTGCGTGCGTGTGCGCGCGCGCATGCGCGAGGGTGGCCGTGCTGTCCTGAGGGTCGTTTCCCGGGTAGGAGGCTGCCGGGCCGTGGGCTTCCGAGCAGCCGGCGAGGGCATTTCCTCCACAGGGCCCAGCTCCCTTTCTTTCTGCACCCCCAGAACTTTCTGAGGACCCCCTCTCCTTTCTGCTCCCCCAACACCCACCCGTGATGCCCGCCTGGCTGCACCTTTTCCATGTCCAGGACCTTGTCCTGCATCTCCCGCAGGGCCCCCAATGTCTCTGTCTCCCGCAGCCTGGACTGCTCCAGCTCTGTCTCCAGGTGGGCCACAAAGTCCTCGGTAAGGCGCGGGTTCTCCTAGGGAGGAGGACGGTGCTATGTGGGGCTTCAGCCCCTTCTGCTGAGCCCCCCAGCAGGGGGCGGAGTGCAGGCATATGCATGCTGGGCTAAGCCCCACGCTGCATGCCTGAGTGTCCTGTCCCCGGGTGGCCCAAGTGGGGCTGCATGGACGGGACTTCCCATAGCGCCAGAATATCCTCTGAGGGACTGGTCACTGTGTGGTGTCCTGGGGTCCCCAGTGGGTGGCCAGGGCGGGGCTGGAGATTCAGCTCTGGCCCCTACATTCCCTCCTCTGCCTCCCTCTCCTGCTCATTTCAGAGCTTGATGGATGCGGACAGTTTTTTTCCCAAAGGGACTTTTTTTGCTATTTTGTTTTTTGGTATCGGGAATCAAACTCTGGGCCTCGCGCTTAGTAGGCAGGCACTGCGCCGCTGAGCTACATCGCCGGCCCCTTAAAGTTCTTTTTTTTTTCCCCCAAAGGGGAACAGTTTTTTTTTTTTTGAGAGGCTTGGCTGTACCTGGGCCTGAGGTAGGAGCCATGCTGCCCTGATAACCTGGCAGGGCTGATTCCTCACCTAGCAGGTAACTCCTCCCTCAGTGAGGGCCCTCGGCTTCCTGCCCTGGACCCCTGCGGTGCTCTGGGTGACTGGAGCCCTCCCTGGCCCAGGTGGGCACCAGGTATGGTCAGCACCTCTGCTGGGCCGGGCCTGAGCAAACGGCCTTGGGCCCTGCCCGTGCTGCACCCCTGCTTCCCAAGCCGAAGCTTGCAGCCTCTGGTTCTCAGTGGCCTCACTGCTGAGGACAGTGGATGCTGCCGGACTAGATGCAGACCCCCCCCCCCCCCCCGCAAGCCGAAAGTCGGCCTCTCATTGCCCCTGGGTCTGAGGCAGTTGGGGAGTGACTAGATGCTGGTGACCAGGTCACTCACCCCCTCTAAGGAACGGGACGGCCAGGCTGAGACAGTCCAACCCGAGCCCTGAAAGGTACTAGCCCGGGCAGCACCTGGCGGGGGTACCTGCTGCTCCTGCAGCTGGCGGATGGTGCTCTGAGCCTTCTGCAGGTCCTCCGCGGCCGAGCTGCACTGCTGCCGCACCACGGCCAGCTCCCGCTTGATCACGTAGTTCTCTTCGGCCTCCTGCGCGCGTGTCACCTGGCCCTGGGTGCAGCGAGGAAGGGGCGGTTACTTCCTGCCGTCATCCCAGGCCATCTGGGGCCACAGAGGAAGCCCAGAGAGGGCGGGTGGACGAGGAGCGGGGGCGAGAGCGAGGTCTCCTGCACTCAGAGCCTGGAATGGGGTGCCCCATGCCAGTGTGGGGGTGTAGGTGGGGGAAAGCAGGAAACGACTCCCCAGTTTGTCAGGCTTAAATAAGGAACCAGGGTCCCCAGCCAGGGATGCTGACAGCTCCTTTCCTGCCCTGCCCCAGGGCCAAGGGCACAACAAAGGGGCCTGTCCCTTTTGGAGCAGGCTCTGCTGGGGTGAGTGGTGTTCTGAGGGGAGCCAAGAGCCCCAACAGCTCCTAGGGCTGGGATGGAGAGTATTTATCTCCTGGGCGCCTGCACCTGCAGGACACTGAGACACCCCCGCCTCCTGCTCCTTGACCCCCCCCCCCCCAATCCACTTTGGATCCCATTCCAGGCTTGGAGCCACCAGGGTACAGAAGCGTTGAGATGAAGCCATTCAAGGTGAACTGACCCAGAAGCAAGCAGGTGAGAGAAGGTGGCGGGCGCAGAGGAAGCAGAGAGGGGCCAGAGGGTGCATGTGCGCATCTGCGTGAGGTCTGAGCGCAGCACAGGCTGAGGCCCAGGGTCCCCAGCCCTCCAGGCTCCCCCACCTGGCTTCCTCCACCAGGAAGCTGTCTGTGGGTGCGGTCATGCGCCCTCTCCATCTCACACGCCCCCTCCCTGGAAGAAGCGGAAGTGGCCCCATGCACCAGGCGATGTCAGGCCTGCCCCTCTTCGCCCCTGGAACGGCAGCGGCCAGAGAAGAGGCGGTGACTGGCTGTCATGTGCAGGGGACCAGGGACGGGGCCAGGAAAGAAGGAACCCGGAGAGGGAGACAAAAAGCTACAGTACCTGGATTAACCTATCAGCCAGAGCAGCGCTCTCCTACCGGCGGGCGCGCGGGCCAAGGGGGTTCCGAGCGACAGGGGGAGGAGCAGAGCGGAAGGCGCGGGACAGGAGAGGGGAGAGACAGACAAGAACCACTTGTCACTAACGCAGTAGACTACCTCTAGAAGCAGGGGAGAGAGGAGTGAAGACCACAGAACCAGCAGGAGAGGACCCAGAGGAAGACCAAAGCCAGAGCCAGCTCCATCCTGGAGAGGGGATCGCAGGGAGGTCGGGCGGCTGCAGGGCCGGGCTGGTTGGGAAAGCTGAGCTCTGCCAATGTTGGCCTCTCTGGGTTTTTTGTTGGCTTGTTTTTGAGACAAGGTCTTGCTGTGTAGTTCAGGCTGGTTCTGAACTCACTATGTAGCCCAGGCTGGCCTTGAACTCACGGAGATGTTTCTGCCTCAGCCTCCTGAGTGCTGGGATCACAGGTGTGCACCACATCTGACTAAATTAGCCTCACTGGGAGGAGGAGCATCTAGAGAGGTCTGGGATTAGGAATATGTTTTATTTTATTTTTTTAACTTTATTTATTTATATATTTATTTATGTTATGGCAGCCTGCCCTAGGGGTGGGGCCGGTGCAGCATGTGGTGTGGGGGATCGAACCCCGGTCCCTGTGGTTGTCTAAGCTTGCCTAAGCAGGCACTTCAGACCGCGGAGCTATCTCACGGGACCCAGGAATATGTTTTAAACGGGAGCAAGAATTGCGATTTTGAGGCAAGGGCAATGAAAGCTTCCCATGACCTGGCACTTCCTGTGGCCAATGGGAGGAGCAGGAAGTGGGATCCTGGGGCCGGGTCTAAGGTGGAATTGAACAGCGTGGGGCCCAGGCTTGTCGTGTTTGCAGCCCAGGGTGAGAACTCAGCTCCAAACCTGAGTTAATCACATTGCCGGTGAGGGCAGAGCCCTGTAACAGGTCACCCCGAACCTCAGCGAGGCCGCAGTGGGTTCAGGGCTTCTCAGAGCCCGCTAGTTACATCTGGGGTACAGGGCCCCGATGTGGGTCTGGGAGAGGCCTGTGCGACTCAGAGCCCCGGCCGGGCATCCGCACCGCTCACCTTCTCCAGGGTCTCGATCCGCTGTTTCAGGAGCCGGTTCTCAGTCCGCAGCCTCTGCGGTGGGGGAAGGGAGATACATGAGGATCTGCCCCCCCTCCCACACACGCGTCCCCCGTGTGCACTCACCACCGAGGTGCAGGTGGGGCCCCCAGGGGGGCGAGCCCACCTCAGGCAGGACGGAGCCCAGGTCTTACGTTCTGGATCAGTGATTTCAGAGGCAGGGCCCAACAGTGCGGCTCAGAGTCGCCCATTAAAGAAAACGCGGTACTGTATTTGTACACAAGGGCGTACTACTCTGCTATAAAGAAGGATAAACTGAAGTCATTTGCAGGAAAATGGAGGCTCCTGAGACTTTAGCGTTAAGTACATTAGATGCGCAGGCCCCCGCGCTGCTTGGTTTCTCTTGCATGGGAAACCCAAATTATACGTGAAGAGCAAAAGCAAAGAAAAATCATAGGAAACAGAGAGACAGGTGTTTCGCAAAAGGGACAGGAACCAAGAGATGGAGGAAGTGGGGAGGGGGGGAAGGAGATTAAAAAAGAATTAAGATGTGTTGTGCCATAGCCAGGCATGGTGGCACGCGCCTGTCACGCCAGCTCTCAGCCCTCAGCCCTCAGGAGGCTGAGGCAGAAGGAGCTTTGCCAGTTTGAGACCAGCCTGGGATACACAGTGAACTCAAGGCCAGCCTGAACTGCACTGGGAGACCTGTCCCAAGAGAACAACAACAAAGGTGTGTTATTAAACACAGGTACCAGCTCCCCACACGGAGTGTAATCATTATGTACAACAAACACCTAGTGATAAGAAATTTTAGAGGCTGGGGAGATAGCTCAGTAGAATAAGTGCTTGCCTGGCAAACACAAGGACCTGAGTTCAATCCCCAGTCCTGCCAAAAAAAAAAAAAGGTAGAAAACATTGCTAGACAAGATGCACACCCTCTTAGTCTCCTCAGCTTGAGCACTCTGGGAGGCTGTGGGGCCTCTGTCTCAAAAATAAAAAAATAAAAAGGGCTGGGGATGTAGCACAGTGCGGAAGACCTCAGCCAAAGGTGCCCCGTTGCCGGTACCACAGGGAAAGAGCAAAGCAAGCAAGCGAGCAACCAATTCCGTACAAGCACTGGGAGGCTCCGCGGCCATGGGATCCCCAGAGGTCTGCTCGCACCCCATGCTCGGGACTCTCAAGCCCTCAGCCCCGGGGTTAGGGTCTCCTGCAGGCACTGCGTGCTGGACACAGGCTTCCCCAGCGCCACGACTATGCCTCTGGGGCTTTAGGGAGACTCTTCTGTGCCTTCCATCCCCAGCTGAGGGACGTTGGGTAGGTGTCTGCAGTTTTAGGGACTACGTGTGGGGTCTACCCTGGGGATGGAGAAACAGTTTGGATCATGGGGTGCAGGCCTCACCCCGGGGAGGTCGTGCACATTTCCTGTGCTGTGGGGAAACCTGGTGAAACACTTTCAGGAAGTGGCGGCGGCGATGGCCACTGAGTGACATTGTAGGGGAGAAATTGGGATTAGGGTCTTGTCCCAGCCTCCCAGCATGCTAGACGGGGGCTCCCCCGACCCGAGGGTTGCTCTGCTGTCTCTGGCCTCAACCCATCAAGGTACCAAACAGGTATCGTTGGAAGACTTGGGTGGGCCTGGCCCGGAGGCCCGGATGTCCTCTTTCCTTTGTAGCCCAACCAAAAGGAGAAAGAGGAGGACCAGGCAGGTAGCTACGTAGTAGGCATGGGTTTTTTTCCTCTGCAGATCCTGTTTAATGACCCACCTGTTTAATGACTGTTCGGACTTAGGACCCCACTGTGTGGAATTCGGACCTTTGTTTTGTCAACCTCTGCATGTCTGGTTTATCGGGGCTCTGGCTTTTTGCATAATGCGCCTTGTTTACACAGCGTGGCCATTTTTGCTGCTGGCGCCGTAGGGTATGGCTGCCTTGTTCTGCGCTGCCTTACGGTAGTGCATGTAAGAGTCATGCAAATAAAAGCCGAGTCGTCAAGCTGGAGTGGCCTCGGGCCACTTCTTCATGCAAGTGCTGTACACTGTACGCGACTCCTCACTCAGCGGCCTAAGAAGCAGGGAGCGACTGTCCGTGCTTTACGACGGGTGGGCATTCTGGACCTCGCTAATTCTGGGGGAGCTGGAGAGTAGCATGTGCCTTCGCTGTACCCAGAATCCGCCCAGAGCCCAAATCTCGGCCCCCTCCTTTACCTCGCCTGCACACACCAAGCTGTTGTTTTCCCCTCTAGAAAGCGTCCCAGGCCTCATCCTGGACAACAGGTCCTGGGTGTCCTGCCAGTGTCCCTGTTGGGGGCGGAGCCTGCCCCACCTGCCTGCCCCGCCCTGGCGGCTCCTCCTTCCGGAAACCGTGCGCTTGACGGCCGCACTGCCTGCTTCGCCTGGCTCCTGTCCTCACACCATACCTGACGCACACAGATCCATGGTAACTGTGAAGCAGGCTGATGGAGGAGGTAAACGGGCAGGGCCGTGTGGCAAGGTGCCTGTGTGGTCACCTAAGGCCCCTGGGGCTCTCAAGATCCTTGAAGGGGAGATATTTAGGTTGGTCCATGGCCTTAGGTGTGCTGCACCCCTGCCCACACTGAGCCTCACAGGACGGACGACAGCCCATCCTCGTCTGTGGAGAAGCGACGGAAACGCAAGTGTCCTGCTGACTCTTGGCACAAGCAGATACTCAATGAATGCTTGTCAAAGGGCATGGTGGTGCGTGACGGTAATTCTAGCACCAGGGAGGCTGAGGCCCGAGGATCGCCAGGAGTTCAAGGCCAGCCTGGGCTACATAACTGGATCCTGTCTCAAAAAACTGCAAATAAATAAACCCATGCTTGAATGACTAATAGAAATGCTGCAGGAGGGTAAAAGAGAGGGGGTGGAGGGGAATGTGGCCTAGGGGAGCCCTGATCTTGGCAGGGCTGGGGGATGGGACATCAGGGCACCTGGCCCCGTGTGGGCGCCCACACCTGGTGCCTGCCAGCCTTGTTCTCACCGCGCCCCCTGCCACCACACCTCTGTCGGTTCCCTGCAGGGCCCTTGGGCCTCTGGGCTCCAGGCCCCCCGCGGAGCTGCCCGCGGCCTCCTGGGCCTGGCCTCCCCGCAGCGCTCCTCTCCCCGGCGCTCGCGCCCAGAGCACTCCGCAGAGCCCACGCCATTTGAGTGGTTTATTACGCGTCTCAGGCGGCCCTGGGCCGGAGGAGGGCAGGACCTCGACTGTCTGGTTTACTGCGGCGTCGCCAGGGCTGAGGATGCCGGGCCGCGCTGCCCCCTAGCGGCCAGCTCTGGAGCTGCCCTACAGGGCGCGGCGCGCTCAGGTCTCCCTCCCGGGACTCACTTTGATCTCGATCTGCTCCTCCATTTCCTTGCTCTTCATGGCTGCGTACTCCTTCTCCAGCCTGCAGGGAGGGGCGCATGTGACTTCCGCGGGGGCTGCCCGGGCCTTGCCCGGGCCTTGCCCTGCCCGCAGCGGGGCCCGCACTGACCTCTTCATCTTCTTGGGGTTGTACTTGACCTGGTAGGCCTTGAGCACCAGCTTGTCTGGGCAGCTGTCGAACTGGTGGGGGATCACCCTCTGGAAGTACTGTGGGGACGTAGGGGCTCACCTCTGTGTCCTGCTGACACCTGGGGTGCGGACAGCCACGTCCCCAGCATGGGACCTGGCCATCGCTGGGGGTGGGGGGTGGGTTTGTGGAGTGCACGGACGATGGAGCGTGAGACCTGCATGCGGGGAGGA
>PVKN010022609.1:0-15094 GCA_004027915.1 Capromys pilorides
ATTAAAGACTTCAAAAATGACTTTCTAACCTTTCTAACCTTAACGTTCTCATGGCTTGTCTTACAGTTTTTCTGTTCCCTAGTGAACCTTTAGTCACCTTGGGGAAGAGGTGAACAAGTTTAGGATGTTCCATGCCTCTTCACAGCCATTGTCACATGAAAATAGAGGCATGTTTAGATTACACATGAACTATGTTAAGTGTTAGAAAAAATAATTAGAAGATTCTTAGTTCTATTCTTTGAAAGTTTAAAAAAAAAATTTAAGCCTTTATTTATGTATTTGTTACAGGGTGTCACTACACAGCTGAAATTTGTAGTGATCCTCCTGTCTCAGCCTCTCTAGCACTGATTACAGCTCTGTGCCACCATGCCTTATTTTGGTGCTCAGCTTGGTACCCAGGGCCTGCACTACCTGTGGTACCAGGAATTGAACCTGGGTCCCTGCGCTTAGACTGCAGAGCTATCTCCTCAGCCCTCTTTGGAAGATTTGACAGCGAATTGTTTTCCTGGCATGAAAGTGGTCCAGCACATTTGGCTAGAAATGAACAGCTAGCTTCTATAGGCTCGGCTTGGGGAGTGTCATGGGCTGTGGTACATCCTCTTCCCTCCCTCCCCGTCTCTCAGATGAGACCTTGGCCATCCGTGGCCTCTTGCAAACGACCTCAAGGTGGCTAAGAAGCTTTCCCTGACTTGCTCAGCCCCACTAAAAATAGCTCATAATCTTAATTGTGTCCCATGGGGCTTATTTTTCAGCTCCACTGCATGTCCTGATTCAGGACCCAGGCCTCCCTCTTTGTGTCTTTTCCTTGGTTCCCGGGATACATCTATGGTGCTAAGAGGCACGGCTGACAGAGCCCAAGACTTGGAGGTTGATCTTGCTTCATATATGAGCACTTGAGACCTCAGGCATTAGGCAGCGGCATGCCCCAGATGCTCCTGGTCCCTTCAGAGAGGGCCACTGCTGGCCTGCAAGAGTAGCGTAGGGCCTTATGAGGACCCTCCTGGGCTGGCAGCTAAATGAACTCATTCTTGCTTAAGAATTTGAGTTGATAGCTCTGACCTACCCCTCGGGCCAGAGGTGGACAGAATGAGGGTTCTCATACAGCTGGGTTTCAGAAGCCACTTCCATCTCATTCCATAAGGAGCCCCGAATGTAGTCACCACTTTGTCTCCTTGCCTGAAATGGGAGCACTTTCCAAACAGCTAAAATCTGAGACTTTTCTCCCCCGAAGGAAATTTCCTGTGTGAGCATAGCTGGAGGCACACTCATCTCCTAATGCACTGTACTTTAGAAAATTCAGCCGTTCAAAATCACCACCTTAGAATGTAGCTCAGTTGCCGAGCACTTGCCTAGCATGCTGGAGGCGCTGGGCTCCATCTTTAGTGCCCCAAACAAAATTCACCTACATGTGGCCTTTGTTGCAGAAAAGGGTTAAACAAAGATCTTTTGCCACAGCAATTAAAATGTGACTTCCGCACCCCTTTTCTTGGTATCCTAACTATGAAACCTGCTTATTCTAAGATAAAACTATACTCCGGTCAGATGAAACAATCTGCTGGTGGCCTATCAGCGTCCACTTTTCCTTTCTTTAGGAACCCCCACCCTAACTTTCAGCCAAACACAGGGTGACCTGGGGTACAAGCGTCGGGCCAGCCCTGGCCGTGGATAACTGCTAACTAGTGAAACTGCAGCGTGGGTGTAGCGTGGCACCTGTCCCCTGCGCACCTCTTAGACAACTGGCGAGGGGCCCTTCGGCTTTTGCTTTGCTTTTGCTTCTCCCGCTGAGGGGAAGGGGAAGTGATGGGGCTTGGGCCTCGTCGTGGTCCTTAAAGCACTGCAGAGCGGGGAAGCCCATTAGCACCTCCGCTCGCTGCTTTGACCCCACAGCTGATCAAGTCACCTTTGAACACCAGCTTCCGCTCGTCCCTACCGCTGCCCATCCTCACCCTGGCTGATACCAGTTTCTTCCTGTACTCAGGAATACAGCACTAATGCATGCGCGGTGCTAGTAGCAGGCAGGGTTGAGGCAGCTTGGAGAAGGCTCTAGGGGGATGAGAACAGGCTCCTAGCAAGTTCTGACTCCCCGGTGAAGGGCTCTTCCTAAAGCTCAGGGGAGTCACTTCTAAGCAGGCCTTGGCTGTACTCCTGCAGATCTGGGACCCAAGCCATGATGATATTGGAGTCTCCTACTATCTCTGAAACTGCACACATCCTGTGCATAACTTGGGGTCCTTCCAGGACCCCCAAGTTTCTCCCCACTTGGAAGCTTTTCTTGCACAAGTGTCTTCCTAGCCTGGCTTCTTCCTCAACACCAAGCCCCACCTCTCCACCTGGCAGTAAGGAAAACACGGCCTGGAAGTCACTGGCTTGCCCTGGCCTATTCTCACTCAGCTCCATGACCAGAAACTACTTCTGGGAGGTCCATAGCCAGCCCAGGCTGAGGGGGTGTCCAGGAGAAACCAGAGCTTGGACCCCACATTCATAAGCTGACAGGCCAAGGCCATCTCCCAAGGAGAGGGCTATGTGGAAACCAGTGAAGTTTAATTTGGGAGTCTTAGGGCCGGCCAAATAGCTCAGTGGATTAAAGCTTAAAGGGCCTGCCAGGGGGTTCGATCCCCAGGCCTGCTGTGCCAGCCCTGCCCCCGGGGCGCACTGAGCTAGCCAAGAGTGCGGTGGTGCTCCTAGCTCTTGGGAGGCTGTAAACAGACGGATCCACTCTAGTAGTGAGACCCTGTATACCCTGTAGACCCTTCCCTAAAATACAAAATAAATAAGTAAATAAAATAATAATTTGGGAGTCTTTGGACTCCTTTTCTAGAGCTTTCCTTAGCACTTCCACCAGCTCCCCCAGAGCCTTCTGGGTGCCAAGAAATCACTACTGTATTTATCTGGCACAGACCACCTGTCAGGCTTGGAGTCCTCTTCAGCTTGTGTGGCGACACCGAGGCTGTCCCCTGCACAGAGAGGCTGCAGTGAAGCCAGGAAACTTGCCTAAAGCAGAGGCACAGTTAGCAAGCGGCCCGGCCACAGTGGGCCCCAGGACCTCCAGCCCAGGCCCCCTGACCCACATCACAAACTGCCCCGTCCTCTCTGACGCCGACTGAAGCACCTCACGAGCGTCTGGGAAGGAACCACGGCCATCCTGCTTCTGTGCCTGGGCTTACGCTGTCCTCCATCTGGAATGCCCGTCTTGAGCCCGCCGTCCCTTGTGGTCCCACCCAAGTGCCACCTGTCACCCTTATCATCCACTTCCTGTGTTCACCTGTTAAAGGACCCTGCTGATTCTCCATCATCATGCCTACTTTGAAAACGGTTGGAGAGCAGCTATCGAGTAAATCCATCGTGAATCCCACTGCTGAGTATGTGATGCTCAATAAAACTTCAGCAAGTTCTCACTAATGTGTAAATGACTGATAGAGCTTCTTGTTACTTTTATCCTGGGATATTTTACTATAACAGTTTGCTAAGCCAGCAGGTCAAGTTACTATTATGACAGCATTTTTAAACTAGCAAGTAGGAAGAACGTATTTTTAAAAAATTGTTGTACAGGAGACGCCTCTTCCCTGGAAGCCCATAGCTATCATTTGCAGGGCTTCAGCGGAAAGGGACAAGGCTGCCTCCCCGCTGGGCCCCACCCCGCCCACCTCTGGCTCTCGCAGCAGAGCAGGAGCTGAGCAGGATGGCTGCGGCCCTGCCTGGAGCAGGACGCGCTTTGCTTTCCCTGAGACGGCGGCTGCGGGCACCCGCCTGGCTGCGAGCAGAAGCGGGTTATCACCATGGGCACTGCCCGCATACAGCCAGGAATGGCACTGGCTCAGGGCAGCGCTGGGGGCCATGACATGCATGACTCCCCTGACACTGCCACGGGCTGTTCTTAAGAAAGCGCCCAGGTGATGCTGCAGACCTGTATTTGCCCAGCACCTCGGGTCGGATCCCAGGTCATTTTAGACTGAACAGCTACTGCGCCAACCCCCTCCCCATCCAAACCAGACAGGAAGAGCAAAGCACTTTCCTTCTGTCAGGCTCTGGGCAGTGCTCTGTTGGCCAGGGTGTGTGTGTGTGTGTGCACACATGGACCTAGGTCCCTGTTACGCCTTGGTGGGAGGAGAGGGAGAGGGGCCCTCTGTCCCAAGAGACACTGCCAGCTTTGTTTGTTGTCACCACACACGTCCAGGATGGACAGGACAAGAGCTTGCTGGCCACTACCCTCAACTGGGACTGTGGTCTGGCACCAGCTGGCAGCAGTGGACACAGGGGGTAGGTGGCAAGGAGTGCATGGTAGATCCACAGTGGAGGCGTCCAGTGCGAAGTGTCCCCACGTGGGTCTTGCTGCAGCCACCTGATTTTGAACAGTGGTACCTGAGGTCCTCATACCCATGACCAGCCTTGGCATTGGGTGCCCTATCTCTGAATCCACAAGGAGCACAGAACCAGAACATGATGGCCATGTGACGAGGACATCACAGCATCCTCGGGCTGAACACAGGAGGAGTTGTGACCCTGTGACCCTGGGTTTCAGGAAAGGGGCAGTGGGTGGAGGGCAAGCTTCAGGGGCTCCCCAAACACCCACACCGCCCCTCTGTGCCTCTGACTAGGGCCAGTGTGGCACAGGACCAGCCAGCAACACCCCCTCGGTTCCACACCAGTGCAGCACCTGTGTCACTATGCACATGGGACCCGGGGAGGGGGGGATAGGCCCCAGGAGCGACTCTAACCAGCCATCAGTGCTGGGGTCCCGGCACCCACAAGTTTCAAGCACAGCCCCATCTGGTAATCCCCCTGCCCCTCTGGTAGTTATCAACCAGGCCGTGGTAGCAGAAGGCCTTGAGGCAAAGCCTGGTCGCACTTTGTGCCCACCTGTCCCCTCACTCAGGGCCAGCATGGCTCTTCCTCTCTCTCTTCTCCCCCAGACTGTGGCCACCGAGGTCAAACAGTTGAAGCCACATCCACAGGAGCTTTGCCGAGACACCTGCGCCCTGTCCCCAGGCAGCTCAAGCCTCTGCCACCCAGCCGGGCTCTGAGGTCACCTCCCCAGGAAGCACTCCTCAGCTTAGGAGCCCCAAGGGGGCCCGACAGACCCAGGGGGCCATGGCTCACTCTCTTGGCCCAGTCCCTGCTGATCCGACCCCTGATACCTTCTGTCTTGTGTCCTGGGCCCAGGAACCCACAGGGAGCAGTCAGGCCAGTGTGGAGGCAGAAGCTGCCCCTCCTCGCCATCTTGGTACTTGCCTGGCTGTGAAGCCTGCCTTATTTCCCACCCTGGCTGGGTTTTTTGTTTGTTTGGTTAGTTTTGACTTTTCCTGGGTTTTTCTCTGCC
Organism: Capromys pilorides; assembly: GCA_004027915.1. Lineage (NCBI taxonomy): Eukaryota > Metazoa > Chordata > Mammalia > Rodentia > Capromyidae > Capromys > Capromys pilorides. The sequence continues at coordinate 5,318 of PVKN010022609.1, forward strand.
TTTTGGGGCTGGGGAGATAGCTCAGTAGATTAAGTGCTTGCCTGGCAAGCACAAGGGCCTGAGTTCAATCCCCAGTTACACATACACACACACACACACACAAATATATACATATATATGTATATGTACATATATATGTATATACACATATATAATATGTATATTATATATATATATATATTGTTTTGGGGGCTTTCCAGATAGCTCAGTGGATTAAAACACATTTGGCAAGCTTACACGCCCAGATCGTGGTTCGATACCCACCCCCACATAGAGCAAGAGACCTGCCCTTAAGGCTGCCTGAACCAGCCAAAAAGAAAAAGAAAAAATTCCTTCTCTCTGCCTTTCACAGGGAGGGAGAGTTTTCTTCCTTCTGCTCCAGGATATTTTGTTTTGGATTTAAGGAGAGGGACTCTGAATGACTCCATTTAAAACACCTTCAGTGTCATCTACCATGGACTCACATGTATCCTCTGTGACTTCACTAAACAGCTGCTGTCCCCACTCGGCCTGGTGCCTGGTGAGTGTCACCCTCCCTGACACAGGGCCCAAGGCTCAGCGTCCAGTATCCAGCTTGTGGCCATGGCACGGAAGGAGCCCTGACTGGAGATAAGACCTATCAGCCCTGGGTGCTGAGGGGCCACGGCAGGGCAGCGGAAAGCTGCCACAGAGAGGGTAACAAAAGCTCAAAGTCAAAGAGACAGAGGGAGGAAGGAGACATGGCAGCAAGGGACAGCGGAGGAAGCGCAGAGGAGGCTAAGAGCCAAGGTCCCCCGGGTGCTCAGAGCTGTCCCATGAGACGGCTCCAGCATACCAATGCTCTTGCGCTAACACTGGCAACCACACCAGTAAAACCACTGTCTGCCAGGCACGGTGGTGTGCACCTGTCACCCCAGCCCTTTGGGAAGCCAAAGAAGGAAGACTGCAAGATTGGGTCCTACCTGGGCAAGTTAGCAACTTAGCCAGATCCCATCTCAACATGGTAAATGAAAAAGGGCTGGGGATACATAGCTTAGTGTGAAGGCCCTGGGCTCAATCTCCAGTATATGGCAAAACCAAAATAAACCAAATCAAAGCAAACCAAACACTGTCTATTCTGTCTGGAAAGAGAGCCCCTCTCTCAGGCCTGGGGCTCAGTCAGTGAGCTAGGTGTTGTGACTGACAGGGAAAGGACCTCAGGGAGGGCCGTGTTGGCATCTGCGGTAGGAGGTTCTTCGTGGCAGGGTGCTCCTGGGCCTGGCAGGGCAGGGACCCTGTGCAACCTCCGGCAGCCTTTCTCTTTCAGAACCACAGGGAACCCTCACCTTCCTGCCCGTGTAGATGGCTTTAAACACCCAGAGGGCGGAGAAGATGCACAGAAGGAGGGGGAGGCTGGGCGGGAGGGGCAGCTCCCGGCCCGGGAAGCCTGGTTTAGCTAATGCCCTCATCTCTGCTGCTGCTCACCCACCCACTCAGCTGGCAGTGTCAGCCCAGTGACATGGATCCTCCCTGCTAAAGGGATTATTCTGGCGTGTGTAAAAAAAAGGAGTGGAATTCACAAGCGAGGACAGAAAGCCACTAAAATTAGACCTGCATGGCTCAGGGTCTGGGACCCCACAGCAGATGGGATGGGCCTCTCGCCTGCTGCAGGCAAAGACTCCTGATGGTGGCAGATACGTTAGAAGTGACCAGCTGGCCTTATGCGATGTGGATGAATAGCCACCATCCCATCCCAGAGTCACCACACCTGTCTGTGTTCCTGGCTGAAAGCAAGGTTCCCTGGAGCAAAGGCTGTTTGGTGAGGCCCACGGGTTGAAGGGGAGGCCCTTCCTACGCAGGCAGAGGTCTGGGAGCCAGGCTGTGCGGGTGACACTTGGAGAGGGAGGGTCTGCTCTGGCATCCGGGCTCCTGGCCACCCCCACCGCTTACAACCCTACTTTTGGTTCTCATCTCCTGCATCTTTTTTCTCCTCTACACAGTGGTCCCAGCCCTGTGGCTCAGAAGTAACAACGTAGAAGGCATGGGACAGCCCCTGCCCTCCAGCCATCCTCCTGTCCTCCTCAGGAGGGACAAAAACGGTGGCAAAGGCTTCTGCCACCAAGTAGGACCCGCTCTTGTGAGATTGTTCACAGGCTGCCTGGCTCCTTGAGAGTCACATTCTTCTGAGGCCACCCGCCCCTTGTTGCAGGAAAACAAAAAAGGCCCCAAGATCCCCACCCACTGGACAAAGCTGACAGCAGATTCCTGGGACCATGCTCCCCCAGGGGCAGGTGTGGCCGCACTGTGCCTCCACGTATAGGATTTCCCTGAATCATGACCCTGGGCATAGAGAAAGGAGGGAGACGGAAGACGCCCCCTCCATGTGGGTCTTCCTCCCTTCCCCTGGTCCCCCTTTCCAGGCCAACTCTGATGCACCAGGAAGGGATGGGCACCTGGGGCCTGGAGAGACACTCTGAGGTAGCTTAGCCACACCCAAGCAGTCCCCAGCCAGCGCCTGTTCTGGCATTTTCAGAGCCTCTCCCGTTTCTCATTCCCTGCCATATCCTTTAGCTGTTGTTTCAATGGTTACTTCTGAGTAGATGGCTCTTCCATCTCTCTCCTCCTGCTTCAGATTTGCATTCACAATTTCTAGAACATTCTCTCTGGATACCTATGAAGAACCTGAAGTGCCACAGTCTAAATTCAAACTTGTCTTCAAGGATCCAGGGTCCAGGTGAGCACTGGATCCTTAGGGTCAGGAGGCCTGAAGGAAGGTCTGAAGCCATCCTGCTCCCTGGAAGGACAAGTGCTGCCCAGGAACCCATCTCCTCTCTTGCAAGCTGCAAAACCCCGAGATCCTACTCCCTCGCTCCTCCCTTTCCAGCCCCTGAACAAGGGCTACTTTAACCAAGGCCTCCTGGGGGTGGCGGGGGATGCAGAATGTACCTGTTCTGTGGAACTGAAAATATTCTGTCTCGCCCTGTACTTCCAAAAGCAGGCCCATACGCTGCCTCTGCCCTGCCACCTTTGATACCACTAGGAGTTCCAGCCCCACTCCTTCCAGCCCTTTTTGTGTCCTGGCTGCTTCACCTGAAAGGAGGCGCTGTCCAATGTGCTGAGAACAACGTGCTTAAGTGTGAGCAGCTCACCACTAACCAGTCACGGCCATCAGTGATCTCCTATGATTCCGTTTTTTTTTTTTTTTAGTTTGAGATGGGCTTGAACTCACTATGTAGCCCAGGCTGGCCTCGAACTCAGTGATGCTTCTGCTTCAGCCTCTGAGTGCTGGGATTACAGGTATGTGCACCACCATACCTGCCAAGGATGCTCTTATCCTCTTTCTTTTTTTAAAATTATTTTACTTTATTTTATTAAACATTTATTTATTTGTGCTATGGCCGGCTCAGCCTGCCCTGGGCATAGGGCTGGCGCAGCATGTGGTGCCAGGGATCGAGCCGCGGTCCCTGCGGTTGCCTAAACTTTCCGAGGCAGGTGCTTTAGACTGCTGAACCATCTCGCCAGCCCAAAACTTTTTGTTTGTTTGTTCTGGTTTGGGTTTTTTTTGCGGGACCAGGGTTTGAACTCATGACTTTGCATTTTCCAGGCAGGCATTTGTGCCACGGAGCTATCTCCCTGGCCCTCTTCTTTTATCCTCTTTCATGAGTGCGAGAAGGGCCCCGAAGGACCACGTCTACGCAGCTGGAGGCCAATATGCTGCCGAGCTGGGCTTCAAGCACAGCACCTGCACGTGGTGCCACTGCACCCCACACGGCAAGAGGTGACTGTGACACAGCATACTGTTACTACTAGGAAAAACATTTTCCCCCAGTAGAATCCTGGCTCACGTCTTTGCTGGTTTCTCTGGCCACCTTCACCAGCTCCAGTCTGTCATTTCTCAGGAGGGTCACTTGGACCCAAGAAGTAGGTGTGGAATCACTAGCCCTGGGCTAAGGCCAGCCAGGATGGAGTTAGCCAAGGACGAAGACAATGTTGGGCACATATCTGGTGCCACCACCCACTGGCAGCAACCACAGTCACTAGGCACAGAAGACTGCAGGATTTTAGGAAATTCATGAACTCTAATGACTTCATTTTAGGGGTAAGAAAATCGACATACAGAAGTGTGACAGGATGTGCCTAAAATCGCACAGCTGCTCCATAGCTGAGCAGCTCCAGGCCCAGGTTTCCTAGCCCTAGCCCCAGCCCCAGTGCTCTTCCTGCCCAGCCTGGATAGCAGGCTAGTGGGCCCAGCTCAGCCTTTTAGGGAGCAAGGGGGTGGCATGCACCTTCCTGCAGGGACCTAGTGGAGATCCAGGTCCCCCTGGAGATCACCATGCATCCTAATGCCAAGCCCAGGACAATTCTGTCCCCACAGGTAGACAATGCCATGAAATGTGTGTGCTGGGCCTTGAGCTAGGAAGGGGAAATATCACTCACGACTTGTCTCGCCTGCCGAGCCTCCTCGGGGGACTTGCTGGTCTCCTTCGGGGTGACAAGGATTTCCCCCGGCTTCTCACCTGGGTCGGAGAGTGGGAACTTGCAGGCTTCAAGATCTGTAGGAGATGCAAAGGGTTAATAACGGTGCTGGTCCCTGAAGGCCCCATCTCCATGCCTCCCTAAAGCACGATGGCATGGCAGATTCCCAGCCACTGTGTCCCTGAGGTTTGGTTCTCAGTACACTAGAATCGTTGGCCACCCTGTTATACAGTGAGAACAATGTATTAAAAAAAAAAAGTATGAAAGTATAAAACAACATTCTAACTCTGACTTCACAGAAGGAATTGCACACCAAGACACTGCTGTGACTGTCACCTCTGAGTTCATTTTAGGTCTCATTGCTCAAGGACAGTCAGCCCGAGCATCCTAACAGAGGATTGGTTCCAGGAATCCCATAGCTACTCAGATCCATGGATTCCAAACAGTGTGAATAACTCCATATAATTCACACAACCATCCCACAGGCTTTAAATCATCTCTAGATTACTAATGCAACATCAGTACTAAGTAATAGTTTTCATGCTTATCATTTAGGGAAAATGGAAACAATGGTCTGCACATGTCCAGTACAGACGAATTTCCTTGCTAAACACTTTTAATCCAAAGCTAGTTCATGCTGTGTGCAGATGCAAAGCTCACAGATAGGAAATGCCAACTGGAGCACGTGTAAGGAGGCTTTTGTTTTCGGTACAGGGTCTCACTACACAGCTCAGACTTGCTTTGATCCTTCTGTTTTCAGCCTCCTCAGTGCTGGAATTATAGGCATGCACCACGCCTGGTCTTGGTGGCCAGCTCAGGGCTCCCAGGTTGGGGGGGGTGGCATGTGGTGGCAGGGATCGAACCCTGGTCTCTGCACTTGCCCAAGCAGGTACTTAGTCTGCTGAGCTATCTCACTGGCCCTTGCAAGGAGACTTTAACCATCTACATCAAGTAACAATCACGTACATTTTTCATTATAAAAGAGGAACAATAGGAAAGACAGGGAGAGAAAGGGGAAGGGGGAGAGAGGTCTGCACTTGTCCTCACCACCCACCTTCATCCTCATGTCCCTGGCGTATTTCTCCAGCTCCTTCCTTATGTCAGCCCTCAACATCTTGGAGACATTGAGGACCAGCTGCTTCCATTCGATGGGCTGGAAGCTATGAGGTTCATGGGGGACGTACAGCCCAATCTTGACCTTCTTGACCGTGTGCAAGTATTTCTTGTAGGACTCCTCAAAGTCAAAGACAAGGTCACTCAGCGTCCGAAAGGTCAGGGGCTTGTCCATCAGCTCAGCCCTTCGGCTCATGCCCACGGAGCCATAGCGGCCATTGCAGTATATTCCCAGCACAACGTGGTGGAAGTAATTTCCTGAGAAGTAGGTTTTAAAGCTGATGGGGAATCGCTCAATGGAAGGCTGCCCATTAGTTAAGTATCTCAGACAGTCTGAGTTAAGGAAGAGACATTTGGCCTTGAAAAATAAAGAGCCTGGACTCCCAGAAAGGGACGAGTTAGTGAGTCAGTCCCTCTGCTTCCAAGGAGCTCTATATTTAAAATGATCATCTATCCTTTTATAGGGAGTTTTAAGCATCAATGACTTGGAATGTTAAAGAAGCAAATGAAATACAGGACACAGAGAAAAGTTTTCCAACTTCTTTAGTAATCGAGCACTAAATATTAACAAGGTACTTTCTTCCTTCCTTGGGGAGGAAGAGCTGCTTAGGGATTTTCAATTTTAATCTCAACCATGTGATTAGACTGCCCAATATGGGACAGACCAGGACCCAAAGGCCTATGTGTTGGGCTTGGTCATAAATGAAAACCAAGATCCAGGCCCTGGAGACATGGAGGCAGGTTGGGGATGACATCACAGAGAGAAGTGAAGGGCCACAGCTCACCTCGCCTGCTGTCTCACTGGTCTCACCACCTGTGAGAGCAACCTGGGCTCCCATCCATCCTTAGGCCACAGGGCACCACACCATGGTGCTCTCCACTCATTGGCCAGCTGGGTTTAGTACCCGCCTCTCTGCCACCTGGGTTTTGGCCTAGCCACTCCCCCATGCAGAATGCTAGGCACCTGCATGCCCTGGAAGGAAGGAAGACCAGCAGGTAGGGTGTTTTCAAATCCCACAACAGCCTGCACCATGCTGGGTCATCACTCCCGGACCCAGCTTTTCTGCACAGGGCTACCAGGAACTCAGCTGCACAGATCTGCGCCCACTGCCCTCTGCTCCATAATATGAAGTCCAACGGAAGTAAACCTTTAGATGACCTTCAAATGACCTTTATACCATACTTTTAAAATCACAAAACAAGTTACATCCTTTTACATTCCTGCTGTAGAAATAAACTATGGTTCCACTCACCTGTAGAAGATTCCACCCTGGCAGATATCTTCGCACCCTAGCAATGGAGCAGCTGGGAACTTTGTTCTCTGTTCCTGAGTTTGTGACCTGGCCTGGGACAGCCTCATGGCTCCCTCCCCTTCCTGGATACCATGCCTGCCCTGACACCCCTCAGCCTCACCCAGAAGTCCTCTCCTTTCTTCTGTCAGGACCCACAAGCATCCCAACCGTGGGCCACTTGTCTATCCTGTACTGTGACTGCTCCTCTCCTGACGGGGCAGGGGCTGAGCCTGCATCCTCGTTTCTGCTGGGAAGGGACTGTGGGAAACATAATGGGAGAGCACGAAATCCCTTCCTGAGTCCTCTTGCCTGCTCTCTGCAGCCCAGTTCTCCAGGCCCTGAATGAGGGTGCTCTTCAGTTAGTGCAGCCAGTGTCACCGATGCCACTAGTGGGCGTAGTGAGTGTCCCTGTGCCTGCTGGCTGGGGCTGTGGGGCCAAAGATAAGGCAGGCAGACTTCTCTGGAATCACACTCACTGTGGACATGAGGGAATCCATCAATAAAACAGCATTTCCTTGACTCCGCTATTCCTCTTGTGGGTATAGACTCAAATAACTGCAAGCAGGAGTTCACGCACACACGTTCCTGACAACCTTAATCACAGCGGCCATAAAATGGAAATGACCTAAATGCCCATTATCAAATAAGCGGATAAACAAAAGGTAGCATCTGTATAACAAGGTCTTTAAAAAAGAGGTCCCACAGTGAGCCTTGCAGGCACCAGGCCGAGTGAAATCAGCCTAGTCCACAAGGACTATAGGGTACCCGTGACCCAAGGCGCAGAAAGAATTACATTCTAGAGCCAGAGGGTGGAAGGGGGTGCCATGGGCGGGGAGCAGGAAGGGGGCGCTGTTGTTTAATAAAGAGACCGTTGCCGGAGAGAAGATGGAAAAGCTCTGGAGATGAGCAGCGGCAGGGACGTTAGGCGAGATTGTGACTGTTCCGCCGCCATTGAACAGAACCCTTAATAATGGCTAAAACAGTAAACTTTGTGCTGTGAAGCTTTTATACAAGTAAAGCAAAGCAGATCATCCCATGATATGTGCTGTAAGAGAGACAAGTACAGAAGTCTCTGGGGTCAGAGGAGAGGCCTCGGCTCAGCCACGCTGGAGTTAGTCTGACCAGATATGCAGCCAGCTCGCGGCCATCAGAGCCTTGGGACCCAGAGAGGGAGGGGAGGAGGAAGTCAGGCGCAGGCTGGGGAGCAGTGTGAACTTATCCAGGAAGAGGGCAGCAGCACCCCAAACCTTTGGTTAATCAGCTAGCACCCAGCCTCTGGGGAGATGTAGCAACTGCCTCCCACACTGCGCCCGTTACTCTAATCACCCACAGTCCTCAGTACCACAAGCAACTTGTCGCCATGGTCAACCCCCACAACAGTCGCAGTAATTCAGAAAACAACTTGAAGCCAGAGATGCTTGCATCCAGCATGCGTGCCAAGTGCGTACGTGTGCTTCAGAAAGCGCTTCACAAAGATAGAAAGCGGTCCTTCACGAAGGACTCCTGCGCCAAAATACAAAGAAAGAAAACACCAGGAGGGCAGGTGAGCGGACCGGGCGCCTGTTTGACCGACTGACCAGCTTCCGGCTGTCAAGCCCTGTCTCTGCTGCAGGACCTGCAGCAGGGGGATGGGGACAGAGGCGAAGACTCGAGTCATCCTTCACTAATCCCATGGGAGAGGAGGACACAGCTGCTGACTCAGAGAAAACGGAAGGCAAAGAGGCGGGACCTTCTGCTCCGAGCTTCTCGTTTTTGTCCGAGGGTCAGATTTGCCCGGGTGCGGCAGCCGCAGCAGCGGGAGCTGACCCTCTCCAGCCTTCCCCGCCTTCTTCTGAAACATCACACGGGTGAGAACAAAGGAGAATCAAAGGAACGCGCCTGCAGGCTGAAGCAGGTTGCCCTCTGCCTCTCGCAAGGGCTGCAGTCTGTTCCGGACCGTGCGACCAGAGCACGTGCACCCGCGAGCCCTGCAGGGGCGTCTGAGGTCGGCTGCGCCTCCCAGCCGAGGGCCCCTGCTTGTGTTCTCCTCCACTGATCTCCACTAGCAGATCCCTGGCAAACAGTTCGCCCCATTAAACTTGCAAGAGGCTCTGCTGAACAGCTGTGACGGGGAGCTAGGGAGCAGGGGCCTGGGCCGGCTGCTGGCCAGTCCAGCCCTGACCTCCCCCACCGGGTTTCCCAGGCGCGCGGTTCACCTCCCCAGAAGGCCAGCGAGGGGCCCACGAAGGCTAGTTTCCACTTTTCAAACGTCAGCGCAGGCACCGTGGACGGTCCTGCTCCAGGTCAAGCCTGTACCTGCTCCGCGGGTGACAGAGGCACCGGAGCGCTGGCTGCACACAGGACCGGAAGAGCGCAAGCAGCCCCGAGTGGACCCACGCACATCCTTCCGCCCACGGCGCATCTCTCTCGCCTGCTTTTCCCTTCACACCTCTTCTCAAGCCCCTTTCATGAGCTTCGTGTAGCCAGCTAGGCGGGGAAACACTGCGGCTTCCTTCTCGATCACTGTCCTGACTTGGGAGCAACCACTTCCTGCTACGCCCAGATCCCAAGCTCGCGCTCCTGGTGCGGGTCCCCACTGTGAGTTCCGCTTCACGAGTACCCCATCCCGAATTCAACACCGCATGTTCAACTTGCCCAACCTGAGCTTGTGTCTCCAGATCCTCCCTTTACTACACGAGCCTGAAACGTGGGGTCACCGCTTCCTCTTCTAGCTCACCTCTCAGCCGGCTATGGTGGCATTGCTCGCCTACTTCCAACCTCTCACTGCCATATTTTAGTGCAGGTTGACACCAAAGGGAAGCGTCCGTCACCTCTCTGTCACTCTCGTCCCCTAGCTTATTCTCCTCCGCACTGTTTCCAAATCAAGAAACCTGCGTCTGCTGACTCCTTAGCAACCCCTGGCGCAGTGGGTCCCCAAGTCCCATTCGTCTACCTGTTG
>PVKN010022610.1:0-15066 GCA_004027915.1 Capromys pilorides
GTGCGTCCCGCAAGCGCAGAGCACCCTCAAGCTGAACCAGGCTAGGATCTACTACTCAGCCCTTCGGGAGCACCGGGCCTGCGGATCGTTCCTTGCCATTGGCCGAGGTACATACGGCCCCGCCCCTTCCCAGCCAGTGCTCATTCCTGACTGGCTCGCGGGCCCCGGCTGGCCACGCCTCTCCCCTCACACATACACAAGAGTCACGCGCCTTTCAGCTGGAAACTTGGCGTGCTGAGGGGGCAGCTGGTCCTCGTCTCTCCGCCCATTCGCCCTGTTATTGGTCTGCGGGGCCCGCACGTCCACGCCCCCACCCCAGCCTCTTGGCTGGGAAGGCGGGCGCCCGTTCGTGATTGGCTTGCCGGCCTGCCTGTCGCGGGAGCGGCGGGCGCTCTTTTCCCTTCGTCCTCCCCCGCGAGCCTCTAGGTTCCTTCGCCCGCCCGGGCCCAGTCGGCGTCAGTCAGGGAGCCGGACGCTCCGTCGCCGTCTCGCCCCGGGGTCGGTGTTCGCGCCGCCGGGGGGAAGGATGCAGCCGCTGCCGGAGCAGCCGCCCCGTGATTGGCTGTGGAGCCTGTGAACCCGGAGTAAAGATGGCGGGCGGGCAGGCCGCCGCCGCTTTGCCCACTCGGAAGATGGCGGCGCGCCGCGGCCTCATCACCCACGGCCGGGGGCTCTTGCGCGTGGCGGCTGGCCGGCTGCTGCCGATGCTCCTGCTGGGCTGCTGCTGCGGTGCGGGCAGCTGCGTGGCGGCCGGCGAGAGCGAGGAGACGGTGATCATCGGGCTGCGGCTGGAGGACACGAACGACGTGTCGTTCATGGAGGGGGGGGCGCTGCGGGTGAGCGAGCGGACGAAGGTCAAGCTGCGGGTTTACGGCCAGAACATCAACAACGAGACGTGGTCCCGCATCGCCTTCACCGAGCAGGAGCGCGGCCGCCACGGGCCGGGCGCAGGCGAGCGCGCGCTGGGGGGCCCCGCGCCTCCCGAGCCCGACGGCGGACCGCAGCGCTGCGGCATCCGCACCTCGGACATCATCATCCAGCCGCGCATCGAGCTTAACCGTCGCACCTCTGGCATCATCGAGATCGAGATCAAGCCGCTGCGCAAGATGGAGAAAAGCAAGTCCTACTACCTGTGCACGTCGCTGTCCACACCCGCGCTGGGCGCCAGCGGCCCCGGGGCCGCGGGGGCAGCGGGCTCGGCCAAGAGCGGCGCGGGGGTGGCCGGGCTGCAGCCGCCGCCGTGGGCTGAGACCACCTGGATCTACCACGATGGAGAGGACACCAAGATGATCGTGGGAGAGGAGAAGAAGTTCCTGCTGCCCTTCTGGTTGCAGGTGATCTTCATTTCGCTGCTGCTGTGCCTGTCGGGCATGTTCAGCGGCCTCAACCTGGGGCTCATGGCCCTGGACCCGATGGAGCTGCGCATCGTGCAGAACTGCGGCACCGAGAAGGAGAAGAACTATGCCAAGCGCATCGAGCCCGTGCGCAGGCAGGGAAACTACCTGCTGTGCTCGCTGCTGCTGGGCAACGTGCTCGTCAACACCACGCTCACCATCCTGCTGGATGACATCGCCGGCTCGGGCCTCGTGGCGGTGGTGGTCTCCACCATCGGCATCGTCATCTTTGGGGAGATCGTCCCTCAGGCCATCTGTTCCCGCCACGGCCTGGCCGTGGGGGCCAACACCATCTTCCTCACCAAATTCTTCATGATGATGACCTTCCCTGCGTCTTACCCGGTCAGCAAGCTGCTGGACTGCGTGCTGGGCCAGGAGATAGGCACGGTCTACAACCGGGAAAAGCTGCTGGAGATGCTCCGGGTCACCGATCCCTACAACGATCTCGTGAAGGAGGAGCTGAACATAATCCAAGGGGCGCTGGAGCTCCGCACCAAGACGGTGGAGGATGTGATGACTCCACTCCGGGACTGCTTCATGATCACCGGCGAGGCCATCCTGGACTTCAATACCATGTCGGAAATCATGGAGAGCGGCTACACACGCATTCCAGTGTTCGAGGGGGAGCGCTCCAACATCGTGGACTTGCTCTTTGTCAAGGACTTGGCCTTTGTAGACCCGGATGACTGCACTCCCTTAAAAACCATCACCAAGTTTTATAACCACCCCTTGCACTTCGTTTTCAATGACACCAAGTTGGACGCAATGCTGGAAGAATTTAAGAAAGGTGGGGAATTTTGGTATCTTTCCTTGGCTTGCTCTTTCTCTCTGCATCCTCCTCCCTCCTTGAGTGTTCTGGCCCCCACACCAACCCCCAAGGCAAGTTGGCCAGATTTTCTCCACTCTCTTGATAGCAAAGTCGAAAGGGTGGCGTGGATTTGGGGATGGATTGAACTAGTAAATACTTCTAGTTTGTTTAAAAGTACGAGGCTGCCATCACGTCCTTATCCCCATGATCAAAAAGCAGGCTGTGTAATTCTGTGCATTACAGGCCCCTCCCCCGTGGAGGGCCTCTGGTCTCGGGATTCTGCTTCACTGGTTGTCTGGGTTGTGAGTGGGTAGGTGACAGTAAGGGCTGACTAAGGCTGTGTCCTCTGGGTGACATGTACTAATCACAGGCACTTGGAATACAGCCGAACAGTTCTTCTAAGCCCAAGGCGATCCTTTTCTTCCTCTTTAAACATCCACGCTGATGTTTCAAAGATCCAGATTCCATTTTTTAAAGCTGCTATTTCTGGTGACCTTTGGGGAAGGAAGATTGAGTCCTGCCTTTGAGAGGGGAGGATGGGCGGGTGAGCCGAGTACCACTGAAACAGTTCGCTTATTTTGGATTTCACTTGTCTCAGTTAGCAAAGAGGGCTTTGGAAACCAAAGCTAGTTAGTAATATAACTCGAACAGTTTAGAGGTAAGCTAACCTATATGAAGTGTGTGTCTCTAGTTTTCTTCACTATTTGTTTTTATTTGCTGGGCAACAAATAAAATTTCGTAAAGTAAATGTGGTTTTAGCAAAAAGTTTAAGCCACAGAAAACAAGGAGATGGATTCCTTAATGTTGACTTTTTTTATTTCTTGACTTACTGTAGTTTAAAAGCGTTCTTTTTTATCCTTGCTCACATGATACATTAAAGTGTGCCTTTGAGTCCGTCTTTTCTGTTCCAGGGTTTAATAGGGAGGAAAAAGAAGTGCAGAGCCTGAGGTGTGGGTGAAGCACATCACTGCGTGTGGTTTGATACCATTTGTTTTGCTATCCTGAATAGATGAGCAGCAGTTTGTGTCATTGTCACTGAAGTTCTGCCAGTTTCTAGGAAATAGATCCTGTTATTTGAACTCCAAGGTGTGTGGAGTTTAGCGCCATGATGCGTGTGTGCGTGTTGAAATGTGCGTGACTCGTGATGACCTGATCATCCTCAAAATTAAAGGTTTCCATGTAGAATTTTGATCACTAGAAAAGGCCTCCTATGTGGTGGCCGTTTCCTAGATGTGGTCCGTAAACACAGATCAGTGCTTGTCCTCACGCTGTTCTGGCCCAGAGGGTGTCTCCTCTAGAATGGGACCACAGTGCAGTCATTTTCAAATTTGAAAAAATAGAGCAGAATGTGCTCCAGAGCTTGTTAATTTGCATTTAAAAGTAGAAGATGCTTCTGGACGCCTAAATAGTAAGAAAATGTCCATTATCTAGTGACAGCTTCCTCTAGGAGTGTCAATTTTTTTTTTCTGTTGTTAATTAGAGCATCTAAACAATTCTTCATTCTGTGGTAATTAATGTCTGTAATACAGGAAGATGCCCTGAAATGCTTAAAAAATACTTCTGAAATTCTCTCTAGTGCTAAGTTTTCCAGTTTTAGTACAGATAATTTTTCATGAGTTCTCTTTAAATTGAGGCTATTCTCCATCAGCTTATAGATTATTGATAACATGCGTTTGTACTGCTTGCTGGAATCTTTTTTTTTGGAGAGTGCGTGGATGTGTGAATGTGTGGTTGAGACAGGGTCTTTCTATGTAGTTCAGGCAGATTTGGAAGTCACTTTGTAGCCCAGGCTGGGCTCAAAACTCATGGTGATCCTCCTGCCTCAGCCTCCTGAGTGTTGGGATTATTGGTGTGTGCCCCCATGCCTGACTTCCATGCTGGAATCTTTTCTTCACCTTTATATGTTTTTTTCTTTGAAAATTTAATTTCATCTCCCAGCTCACTAATCCCACTCCTGCTCACTATTTTTTTTTTTTTTTTTTATCGTACCAGGGATTGAACTCAGGACATTATGCTTGCCAGGCAAGCACTTGTTCCACTGAGCTATCTCCCCGGGCCCTGCTTTTAAAATCTGCATTATTTTGAAATTTGTTTTTGGTTGTCCTTGAACAAATGTTGTATGACATTTTTTTAATGAAGAACTTTCCCCCCTAAATCACCTCTCTCACTATCTTTTGGAATGCTTTCAGTTTTTTTTTTTTTTAATTGAATTGCTCGTAATTTTGTCCTTAGCCAAAATGATGCAGAGTATTTGGTTAGGAAGATTATATAAGGTAAAAGTACTTTTGAGCTAGTGGCATATTAAGAATATCAGAGAGAAACTGTTGGTTACAAATTGGAAATTTAAGCCATGATCTTAAAAGGATGGGATGGTGCTTGTTACTTAGATCATAGGAGTAATTGGTTTTTCACTTTCCTTTTCTTAAGTTTTTCTTTCTTTGAAACAAGATCTTGCCGTGTAGTTCAGCTTGCTCTTAAACTCAGCAACGCTGTTGTGTCAGCCTCCTGAGGGCTGAAGTTATAGCTGCGCCACCATGCCTGGCTCCTTTTCTTGGATCTTATCTGTGAAAACATTTTACCAGGTTCTTTTGCTTTTCACCTTTTTTTAGTGGGACCTGGGGATTGAACTTGGGACCTTGCTCTTGCCAGGCAAGGGCTTTATTCTATTGAACTGTCTCCCCAGCCCCTCACTTTCCAGATATTTCTCCTCCTGCTCCCCCTCTTCCCCCTCCTCCCCGCTTTTTCATACAAATTGAATCAAACGTTGTGGAAGTTGAACCTACTGTGCTGAATGTGTGGTACTGTGGAGCTGCATCCCATTTTCCAATTCAGTTGTGGCTTAATTTTGTCAATCAGCCTTCTGTTGTTTTTCTAGTATTGAGTAAGGGTGTGTGAGATGATTTTGAAGATTTCCTTTCTATCATTTCCATTTCCAAGCAAACATAAACAAAACAAACATTCCCAATAGTGCCAGCCGTCACTAACACCAAACTGGTTACATCATCCAGATCTCCTTGAAAATTACCCATCCTAGTTAAGGAGATCTGTGTTGACACTTACCTGTAATAGGGCTGTTCTGAATTAGTCTGGATTCTTTACTAAAGAAGGAGAAATAGATTGGGCTCTAGTTTTCTTTTTCTTTCTATTTTTTTCTTGTGGTATCAGGGATTGAACTCAGGACCTTGTGCTTGCCAGGCAAGCACTTATTCTACTGAGCTGTCTCCTTGGCCCCTCTAAGAAGGAGCAATAGAAAGGTGTATAATGTGAAAAGAGAAGCTACCTGTATAAAGCGTGTGTGAACGTCTTCATAATTTTTACAAGATTTTTGCCTGGGTACCAGAAAGCTATTAGCTTTGAGGTTGGAAGATAGGAATCATGCTAATTTTACAGGTTGGTTATGATGAAGCTGATAATTGCACACCTGCTTTCTCTGCCAGGTGGGATGAGTCACCGTGTTTTTCTGACATGAATCACCTTGTTAAATCCTAGCATTGCTGAATGAAGCATTGTCTCCGTCTTACAAATGAGGATCTTAAGGCTTAGATTGAATGATTTACTCAAGGTCAAGGAGTGATATTGCTCCATTTGGGGTTTTAACTCAAGTCTGGATGACACCAAGGCTTGCATTCTTTGTCACTGTCGCTACCGCCCCTGCGCGTCCCCCCCCCCCCCCCCCAACCCGGGCCTCAGGCAGGCTAGGCGATTGCTCTCCTAACCACTGTCCCTGTGACCCTGTTTTTACTGTTCTGTTCTACTGAGTGTGAAGTTTGGTCATTTGTTAAAGTGTTGCTTCAGAGCCTGTCAACCACAGCACGCATAAATAAGCTGTGTTCAAGCGTACAAACCCGTGCTTCTGTGATGCTGGGGGTAGCAGCTGGTGTCCCCATTTCTGCTATTATAACATCACTTTTTTGGCCCACGTGAACTTAAGTCCAAAGAATTGTGTTTGCAGCGTTTGCACACTAAGCAGCAACGTTCATTTTGGGAATGTTTTACAACAATCTTGTTCCACACTTGTGTGTGCTTCAGCCAGGCTGCTCTACCAGTGTTTATCTAACAGCTAAATTATATAATGATGTTTCACTTGGTTTCTTATCGCTTTCATTGCAAGGGTCACACAGTAAGTTGTCACACTTTCTTATTTAACCTTAATTGAGGCATGTTTTTGTGACTGCCATCTAAGCACTAGTTGATAATAACGGTCCTTTACAATTCTGCCCCTCCAAACTCCGTAAAATCTTTCTCTTTTTCTTTTGTTAATCTCTTAGTTACTTAAAATCTGAGTAAGAACATAAAATTAGTAAGCCCTGCTAGGTTATGAGAGTCTTAGGCTCCTGCTTTTTTGTGCAGAAAGCTTGCTGGAGGCTCTTCCATTACCTGATGTAATCTTTCCTGCAAAGGATTTTGGGCTCCTGCAACTACCTGATTGTCTACATGGAGGTACTTGATTAGTTAGCAGTTACTGTTTCAGTACTTTTGCTTGAGCTTTGTAATAGTTGCATTCTGGTAGGTAGGGCCTGCTAGAGAGAGCTAGGCTTCCTTCTGGCTATTTCTTAGCTGGGAACAGATGGAATTGCCAGGCAGTGTTTAAAACACACTTGCAATGTACAGTTTCCAATTTAGATGTTAGTCAGACCGTTCTCTAACTCAGTAAATCTCTTCATGTTAGTGTACTGTGAGCTTAACATGAATACCTTTTCCTCACAAGGTTCAGTGTTCTGAATTTGCTTGGATAGGGGAGGATGTTTTGTTGCTATTAGAGGCATGAAAGGTGCCCCAGGGGGTGGATCTGTTTATTTTTATGATCTTGTATTGCATGGGTATGCATGTGGTAAAATCCATTAAGCTATTATAATATTGCATGTTTTTATTTTTAATGTAAAAATTTTGAGTGCTGAAATCAAACTCACAACCTCGAGCTTGCCAGGCAGGTGCTGTGCTGCTGAGCTATGTCCCCAGCCCATGATTTTAGAACATCAGTTTTTTTTTTTTTTTTTTAAATTTATTCATTTTCATGAGAAAAAAATAGCAATGAAACATTTTCAAAACAGGTTAGGAGGACAATTACAATAATTAATACCTTGCATATTATTGTCTTCATAGTAGCACATCAGTTTGAAGTAACCAGATGGTGTAGGTTTTAGGCTAGAGGGTGCAGGTAGCTTGAGGTTCTTCTAGTTTAATGAATATCAGTGTTTTACCAGATGATAAGATTTACTTTCTTTTGCTGGTTTTGTTTTGTTGAGACACAATCTTGTGGTGTAGTTCAGCCTGGCCTTGAACTCAATATATAGCCCAGACTATTCTTGAACTTGCAGTGATCCTCCTGCATCAGCCTCCTAGCTGCAGGGATTGATTACAGGTGTGTGCCCCCACACCTGACTAGTTGAGTCACTTAGGACTAAGATCCTAGCCTTGCTCAGAGACCTCCTGAGTTGCATCCCTGCAGTAGGGACTTTGGAATCCTGTTGTTAACAATGGGTCTGAGGTCATTCTGTGGTCAGGTAAAACACTGGTCCAGACCACCTATTGACAAAGAAAAATACGAACAAACCACTGGAAGGAGAGAAAATAAGGACCGACTTGCTTGGGGCCCTTCAGTTCTGTAACATCTGCTGGACTAGAACCTGCGTCCTTGCCTTCTCCATTGGGGTGCTTTCCCGCCTGCAGGCTGGCCTTCTCCCAGGGTTAGCTGCACCACTGGGAAAAGAGAGTCAGGTTTGTCTTTGGTTTTGTCATGTGATTTTGATGTGAATATTTCAGTTATCTTGGATCTAAAATATTCCTTGATAGGCATTTTACTACAAAGAAAGTAAGTTTGTGAGCTCATTTTACTCCCAATTAATGATTGGGATTTTTAGTGCGCTGTGGTCATAATAGGTATTTTATAGAAGGGGCATTAGTTATCTAGGTTACTCAAAGCCTCCAGAAGTTAATTGCAAGGTATTTCCTTTGATTTAGTTAGCTTTAAATGGGTTTTCTCCTGCTAGTGATGTGTTCTCTCTAGAGAGCTGTTGGTCCTATGTGAGGAGGGAAGATGGGGCTTGGGGTTGCGGGACAAGGCTGTCCTGGCACTTCTTGTTTCTGCGCACAGAACAACTAGGTCCTAAGTCTGTGCGTTTCCGTGGAAATGTCCACAGGCCAGGGCTCGGCTCTACACAAGAGCAGCTGCCCAGCCTGTGCAAGGCCCCTGCTCATCCAGGCATTCGCAGCCGGGTCTGTGTGTGGATCCATGTGTCCTTTCCCTAATTTTGTTTACACTGTAAGCTAAGTTCGGACCTAGAGCCCTGTCATCTTTTGGAGCCTGCGGGTCAGGAGAGGACAGAGGCACCCAGCAGCCATGCCTTGTGCCATGCAAGAAGGGACTGGCTTTTCCTCAGGGACTCTGAGGGTAACAAACCCCCTGCCGCTCCTGCAGGTAGAGCCTCTGGGTTATTTCAGTTTTGAAGTGCTCCAAACTCTTGTGAGAAGCCGGTTATTTTGAGGACCGCGAATCTAAACCCAATGAAGTATCACTAACCAGGAGAGTGCACAAAGCACACTGAGCCAACTCATTTATAGTTTTATTTGCTCTGGAATTACTGAACTTTCCAGGAGACTCTTGACTTATCAGATGCATCCTATCTGACAACAAAGTGGCATTGAATCCGTATGTGTATTCCCGACTAGTGGTAAATTTCTCTTCTAAGAAGATATGCTTGGGGTATAAAGAGTATTCACTAAACATATAGAAAGGGGTTACTGGGAATGAATACCATTTAGTTGAGTATTTTTTTTCCCTTAGAACACACAAACACGGAACCCCGAATCCTACCGCCACGGAAAAGGAGAGACAATAAGAACAACTTTCTCTCTGCAGAGTGTGATCAGCAACCCTAGTGGGTCAGAGCGGCAGCAGGCGTGGACTGGGGAGCTGAAAGCCAGCAGGCTTTGCAGATTAGCTGTTGGCAGGCCTTGATGACAGAGCCTCCCCTCTCCAGGCTGTAAATTCTGCTGTGCGGTGGTGTAATTGTTTCTCTTTTTTTGTACTGGGAAGACCCAGGGTCTTCAACAGAGAGCTGGGTCCCCAACCATTTTATATTTTTAGATTTTGAAACAGGGTTTCTAAGTGTGAAGTTGCCGGGTGTGGGCTTAAAGTTGTAGCCCTGCTACCTCAGCCCCGAGGGTGCCGGGACTCCCTCTAGTTAAGTGAAGGTTAAGAGCCATGTGCTTCCGGGATCCGCTGCGAGGAAGTGATTTACCCTCTGGGAACCTCAGGCATTTTCATAGTAAAACGGGGCCGTTTCGTGACTCATAGTACCTGCATGGTGCGTGCAGAAGCAGTTAGTGTGGTGAGGAAGGTCAGAGTGATTTGGTGAGTGCCTGGTGTGCTTGGTGCCTGTTCACCCGTAGTTTTTATTATACCAGTGTTTTCCCTGGAATTTTATTAGTACACGTGTATGGTGCAGAGTGCGTACGCTCCTCACGAGCAGTTGGTCCGAGTGCCAGGGCTTGAGGTATTCCCCTCCCTCTCCTCCCCCTCCTCCCTCCCTCTCAATTCCCTTCCCCCTTGAGAAAGACCCAGCTCCCTACTTGCTACCATCTTTAAGTTTGCTCTTTATTTATTTATTTATTTGTTTGCTTGTTTTTTTATTTATTTGTTTATTTATTTATTTATTTTATGGCTGGCTCAGCCTGCCCTGGTGGTGGCGCTGGCGTAGCATGTGGTGCCAGGGTTCGAACCGCAGTCCCTGCTGTTGCCTGAGCCCTCCTAAGCAGGCGCTTTAGACCACTGAACCATCCCGCCGGCCCTAATTTTGCTCTATTTTTACTATGGAGAAACAGTAGGAGAAACCCCGTGATATTTATGCTTGTGTGTCTGATTTATTTATTTCATTTGACATTGTGGTCTCACGGTGCCTGCACTGTCCCACACATGACTCGAGTTCATCCTCCCTGATGCCGCAGTGGTACTCCACTGCATGTAAATGTTTTCCTTACCCATTTGTCTGCCGATGGACACACAGGCTACTTCTGAAATGTAGCTGTCCGGAAAGCTGTGCTGCCAGAAACATGGGCGAGCATGGATCCCTGTAGTGTGGTGTCTAACTCGGGAAGATTCCTGGTAGGGGAATAGCTGGGTCAAATGGAATTTCTAGTTTGGTTTTAGAAGACCCCCCCACACTGATTTCCATAGTGGTTGTAAACAGTTATTTCTGTAAGTTCTTGGTTTTTGTTTTTACTTATGCTGCTATATAACAAAATAACACAAAGTGGGTAATTTATAAATAGGCATTTATGCAAAGTGCAGGGGTACGCACCTATGATCCCAACCACCTAGGAGGCTGAGGCAGGAGGACTGAAGTGTGAGGCCAGCCTGAGCAACTCAGACCTGGTCTCCGCTGTAGCGTGCCTGTGAGTGTGATCCCCTGACCTGGGGGAGGGGAGGCGTTTGGCTCTCACCGGCGGCCAGCCAGGAGGCCGTCAGTCAGGGTACCAACGCTGGTGTCTGTTGGCTGTGCTCTCGCCCCGCCCTCCCAGGACCAGAGAGGAGGGGTGAGAAAAGGCCTTGGACTGGTTCCTTCCCGCCCCGCTCCGCTCCAAGTTGCACTCCGCTCATGAGGGCGCCCTCACGCGGTGAGTTTTCCCTAACCCCTGCTCTTTCTGGCCGCGCAGTGGGGATTCTGTTTCTTTGAGAGTTGCAAAGCCTAAGGTCACACAGCGCCACTTGTTCTGGGTTGTCTCTAGACTGAGCCTGGTGATCAGGAGAGGCGTTACAGTTGTCACAGATGCTGAAGTCTTAGCAGTGGCTGAGTAGTGTGGATTTTTTTCTTTTACTGTGATGGAATTCTCCGCTGTCATTGTTCAAGCAGTTGTGGCTGTTGCAAGCCATTTTGGCAAGTGGATACATGCGCGTGTGTGTATTAGAACAGCAACAATTTTCTACGTTTTCTACCTTCCTTAGTCTAAAGTACCAAGTTTAAAATAATTATAATTTTTAACTAGAGATGACGGAAAGAGAAAACAAAGGTTCAAAAGCATAAAGCTCATGGATTTTGAAACCCTTAAGTAACCAAAGCTTTAAAACAAAAGGAAGACGTTGGATTACTATGATAAAATCTTTTCACATTTACTACATCAAAGGCATCAGATGATGATGTCTGCTGATAGCGTCTGTGGTGCTTACAACAATATACACTTGTCGTACTTCCAGAAGGGAATTAGGAGTTCAGACTGCCCTGTCTTTTAGTTTAGTAATTGTTTCTCCTGGAAATCTTTATTCACTGATTCAAGAGAAAAAAAGAGCTACATATATATTTTGTTTGATTTTTGCTCTTTTTTAAAAAATTTTTTGCGATGGTCTCTGTGTAGTCTAGGCTGGTCTTGAACTCACTGTGGAGTCCAGGATGGCCTCAAACTCACAGTGATCCTCCCGCCTCAGCCTCCCGGAGTGCTGGGATCACAGGTGTGCGCGCCACCATGCCTGGCTGTTCTTTTGTATCATACACATATTGCAACATCATCTATAAATGGTGAAATAACACCTCAACAGGTTATGAAGGGGGAATAGTTAATGAAATTTTAAATGTCACCTTATTGCGACCATCTAATTCTGATTTTTTTTTTCTTTTTTTTGAAGACAGGGTTTCACTATACAGTTCAGACTGGCTTTGAACTGAGTTTATAGGCTGGGTTGGCCTAGAACTCACAGTGACCCTCCTGCCTCAGCCTCCAAACAGCTGGGATTATAGGCGTGTACCACCACGCTCAGCCTAGTTCTCATTTTTGTTTGTATGTGCTTTGCTTTTTTGTTTTTGATTTTTGTGGTACCAGGGATCAAACTTGGGACCTTGTACTTGCCAGGCTGTCACTTAGGCCACTGAACTGTCTGCCCAGCCCTAGTTCTCACTGTTGAAGGCCATATAGCAATAAGAGAAAATTTACACTGATTGTTTGCAAGAGTTATGCCCATGTAAAAATACATGTGTGCATGGCTGGGGGAGATAGCTCTGTGGCACAAGTGCCTGCCTGGTAAGTGCAAGGTTGTGAGTTCAAACCCCAATCTCCCAAATAGAAAAAAAAAATACATGTGTGCATACTGGAGGGGGGTTGTGGAAAGCTTAAAAGCAGAGTTGACGGGCCTGGGGGGTGGTCAGAGCCAGTCCTCACAAGTCTGCTCGTTGGTTTTGCCAGTAGCTACACTGGAGCAAATTCACATTTGCTAAGAGCAGTATACAATTCTCTCCCTTAACGTATGATTCAGTGGTTTTTAGTTGCACCGCTGTTATTGCTGTTTACTTCCAGGGTGTTTTCATCACCCCCAAAAAGAAATGCTGTACCCGAAAGCAGCCCCTGTGCCCTGCTCCCCACAGTCCCTGGCAACCGCTGGCCTATTTCCTGTCTCGTGAAGTAGCCTGCCTTGGGGAGAATTGACATGTGGCCCCGTGACTGGCGTTTTCAGGGTCGATCCATGTTGTTGCATGAAGCAGTAGCGTGTTCCTTTTTCTGACCAAGTGTCCCGTGCTGCGGGTAGATCCCATTTTGTTCACTCACCAGTTGGTGAGCGCGCAGGTCCTTTGGCTTTCTCTTGTGGATGATGCTGTGGTGAACAGCACCGGTACACAAGTTTTTATGTGGACGGATGTTTTCAGTTCTCTTGACGTACATAAGAGCAGAGTTGTTGTATCACCTACAGGGTGATTAGCTGTCGGAGAAATGCTGGACTGCTTTCCAAAGTAGGTGTATTATTGTATGAGATGTGTATGAAATATATGGTTAATCTTTGAAATTGAAAAATGTATTACAAGGGCTGGGGATATATAGCTCAGTGGCACAGCATTTGCTTGTCAAGCATGAAGTCTTGAGTTTGATTCCCAGAGACAAAAAAAGAAGTATTATAGTGAGAGACACATTGTCATTAATCCCCTTAAAATGTTCCCTCTTGCTGAGTGTGGTGGCACATCGCCTGTAATCCCTGTACTTGGGAGGCTGAGGCAAGAGGATTGCTGTGAGTTCAAGGCCAGCTTTCACTACATAGCAAGACCAGTTTTGTTTTTTTTTTTTTTTTTTTTTTGTATGTTTGTTTTAAAAAGCTCCTTCTTCCTTTGAACGAAACCCCATCATTCCTGCCCCTTTCTGAGGTAGTTCTGGAAGTCTTCTTTCGTGCGTGTTTGTAGTTGCACTGTCCTGGCCCTGGATGTCCTGGAACAGTTTAAAACATGTCTGTTTTGTGGTCATTTTGATTTTGGGGACTAGCCCAAAGTTGCTGGTGCCAGTCCTGTGACTAAGGCGGATGAGGACATGCCAATATTTTTATGAGCTCACCTTTCCATTGGATGGCACTTGGCAGCAGTATTAACTGTATTTTTGATCACACCACAGAAAGACATTCATGATAGGTTTCTACAGCTGCTTCAGAAAAGGGCAAGAGTTGGGGGGGGGGTGAATGTGAAGGGAGTGGGTTTTGCGGTGGCGGGGTCGATGGCAGTGTGTCCTTCACTGTACCACCTGCGTTGATGGAAGTATAGACTGTGATGTTCACACAGGAACAAGGTCGCCTACCTGTGTGTTCTCAGAATATACCTTTACTACAGGAAGAGTGAGCTGTCATAGTTTTTTTTTTGGTACCAGGTACTGAACTCAGGACCTTGCATTTGCCAGATAGGCACTTAAGCTGCTGAGCTGTCTCCCCAGCTCATTTGGGTGTCTTTACTAATATTTATTTCATTTCTTTCTTTATTTTTGGTACTGAAAATCTGCACTGCAGAGCTATATCCCCGGCCCCATACAATTTAAAATGACACAAAATAAGACTGGGTATGGCAGCCCATATTCATAATCTCAGCACTCTGGGAGGCTGAGGCAGGAGAATTGGAAATTTAACTTCTACCTGCACAACTAGCATGATCTGTCTCAAAGTAAGAAAAAAATGAAAGGGCTGGAGATGTAGCTTAGTGTGAAGGTAGGTCATAGGTTCAGTCCTCAGTACCAGGGAGAAAAAAAGAAGAAGACGTAATGACAATGGATTTTCTTGTGCTTCTTTGTGAGCTGATTTACCAAGACAAGCATTTTTAGAAAGAGGAACTGCTGTTTGCTTTGCATATAAGCAGATGCGCTCACGTGGTCCACCACAGGTCGCACAGACAAAGCCACGTCCGAGGTGCTCAGTTCCTAGTTCTTGAAGGTTCCATCAGGTGCACAGGAGCCCGCGTGGGCGGCCTGCATCCAGGGGCCTCCAGAATCATGGAGACAAGAACAGCAAGAAGAGGAGCCTGGGCTGAGCTAAACGGCTTCTCTCTCCTTAGCCAAGCGCCCATCTAGCCAGCCTTGCCCCTGCTGTGACCTCTTGTGGCCCTTCACACACACACACACACACACACACACACACTGGCCCCTGGAGCCAGATTCTGGTCCCCTGGGGTTTGCAGCTGATGTGGGCGCTTTGGGAGGTCAGCAGCTTCCCTGCAGCCAGAGGCGGAGGTGGCCCTGCTGGCGGGCTTGGCGGCACCACCCAGCTTTCCTTTCCCTTTTTACTACAGGAGCCCTATAGATAAGGAGCGACTAACTTCCTTGCCTGGTCAGCTCGCGTGTGCTTTCCAAGCCGCCACAGAGCGGACGCCCACCTGGCTGCCCTCCGCGCTAGCTCTCCAGGCTCCGTTGCTGCCCTTGGCGCCAGGCGAGGGCTTGGGCTTCGCTCCTTAGCCCTTCCAGTGTGGGAAGGCACAGTCTTGCTTCTCCGATTCTTTCCTTTTTCTGTTTCACCTACTGATTTCTCTTCTATTCCTTATTTATGAGACAGGGCCTCACTGTGTAGTGTAGAAAAGCCTGCCCTTGAACTTGCTTATGTAGCCTAGGCTGGCCTCTAACTCCCAGGGATCCTTCTGC
>PVKN010022611.1:0-15084 GCA_004027915.1 Capromys pilorides
GAGGGCCCGGGTGCTCTGAACCCTCTGCTTCCTACTGTGTTCTGTTCTCCAAACATAAAAGCAGGTCTCAACCTACAGAAGTCCCTTAGCACTCAGGAGCTTGCTTATACAGATCCATAGCAAGCAGTTGCGTCATGTATGTGTGTGTGTGTGTGTGTGTGTGTGTGTGTGTGTGTGGGGTGGGGGGTGCTCAGGGAAGAATCCCCAAGGGCCTTCCAGTCCCCAAGTAAGAGAGGACCCTGAGCCAAAGACAGCATTTTCCCTAAGCCCGCAGCCCCTGCTCAGGCACAGAGCCTCCCTCCTCTGGCCTCAGAGGGATTGCTGTTTTGGGTTGGCCCTCTGAGCCCCACCCTTGCTCACCACAGGATCCCGCCCTCCAGTCCAGAGCTCCCTGTGCAGGGCCAGAAGTAATAGCTGGACATGGCCAGCTGTGGCCAGGCTGGATATGGGAGTGCAGTCTGGGGACCAGGCTCTGGTGACCTTGTCAGGGGCGTTTCTGAGACAGGCTCCTCCCTGCCCTGGGTTCCTCCTTACCCCTTCACCCAAGAAATTGGCTGCCAAAATTCTGGTCTCCCTGTGTTTTGAGGGAAGAGGGACACAAAGCTACGGGCCTCCTTAATTTTTGTACTGTGCAGTGCGTCCCCCTCCCACCCTGTATGAATGCTATTTACTTTAGAACAGTTGGAAAACAAGAGCACGAAGGAAAACCCCATTTAGGATCTAAACATGAGGCAGCTTTCCCAGAGAAGTAAATAGCTGCTCAGAATGCAGGGAGAGGGGCTGGCACAAGTGCCTGCCTGGCAAGTGCAAGGTCCTGAGTTCGATCTCCAGTCCCACAAAAAAAAAGAAAAGAAAAAAGACCTTGAGAGCCATTCACTGTCTGAGTCAGGTGGCATTTTAAAGACTGAGCCTTTTTTCCCCAACCTTCTCAATTTACAAATGAAGGACTTGAGGCCCAAGGAAGCTAACAAAACTGAGCGAGGTCATACTGGACAGAGCCGACCCCACGATCTGCTACTTTGATTTGCCTTAGATGGTCCTTGGGATCATCAGCACGATCTTGGAAGCAGGTCTTGTCCCATATCACTTGCCCTGTCATTGTGGTGGTGGTTGTTTGGTGTGTTGTTTTTTGAGACAGGGTCTTGCTATGTAGTTCAGACTGGCCTTGAGCTCACTATGTAGCCCAGGATGGTCTTAAACCCATTGTGATCCTCCTGCTTCAGCCTCCCAGGTGCTAGAATTACAGTCATGCACCGCTCTGCCCAGCACCATTGATAGATTTTTAATAAGACCTGCCCTCCATCATTGCTTGTAGCAAAGGAATATTTGCTTTTTGGAGCCAAGGAAGGGGCATGAGTGTGGTGCACCTGGAGAGAGTTATTCAGCTCCATCTGTAAGGTGGCCAGCTGGTAAGCTCCCTAGCAACAGCAGGTGCAGCAGACATGGGAGCCAGAGAAGAGGCTAGGAGAATGAGAAGAGCCTCCTGGCCAGTGCTGAGACTAGCACGCCCTTCAGGGTCACAGTGAAGGTTGGAAGCACGGCCAAGGGACTCCAGCTGCTGGGCCCAGACTGAGACAACGCTGTGTGAAGGGCAAACGGCAGGGGAGAGGACAAGAAGGGTGGGGGCTTGGGCAGGTGGCTGAGGCTGGCACCGCAGAGGGCAGAGCTCCCCCAGCTCAGTGCATGTTTGCCCGTGGAGCCTGCCTGTTTCTGGAACATTGCATTAATGTCCTGGGTTCTGCCTGGGGCCTGGTGAGGAAGCATCAGGGATAACAGTAGCAGGGGAGGAAAGGAGGGTCGGCAGCCGCAGGAGCCTCTGCAGATCCAGACACATCCGGGGACTGCTGTCGGGTGGGCCAGCGCCACGCTGACTCCCACAGGCAACAGAGAGAGCAGGTGCTGAGTGGCCTCCTGACACCAAGCATGCTAGCTCCTCAGAGGTACAGTGACCGAGCCTGGAGTCCGGGCCTGAGCACAGTCACTCGGGCTGCTGTCTGGGCTCAGTGTCTTTCATAGAGCTACGACTCCCGGCTGTGTGGTATCCAAACTCTCTCCCCAGTTTGTGGGCGGGACTATAGCACTTCATTAAACCACTCCAGATTCAGCTAACCAGAGCAGACTCCATTGTGCACCATCAAGAACTCCGCCCAACACCCGGGGTGGTGGTACATGCCAATAATCCCAGTACCCTGGGAAGCTGAGGCAGCAGGATCGCAAGTTTAGCAACCTAGAAAGAACTTATTTCAAATTAAAAACTAAAAAAAGGCCCAATGCAAAGGTTCTAAGTTTAATCCCCAGTGCAGTGAATACATATAAATGTATATATAATATATAACATATAACATATTATATATTATATATAATATAGTATTATATATACCAATGCAGCTAACCCTGGATATTGACTCCCAGGTTGTAGTTCAAGTTGGTTCAAAAGAAGCTGTTCACTTGCTTTGGCCTCAGGTCACTTGGCTGAGTGGGACAAGGACAGAGGGACAGAACAGGGAGAGCCCCGCCAGGACCCAGATATTTCCACCCGGCAGCTGACTCACCACCCAGGGCTCTACCCCAAGCAGCCACGAACTGACATCTACTTGCACAGAAGTACAGGCTTTCTGCTTTTAGTAGAGCAGTCCTTCTAGGCACACATTTCTTGTGCAGGGCTTGGGATGTGGGCCCCGCTCTCCGTCTTGGGCGAGGCCTTGAGCTTCAGCCCAAGGACACAGGCTCAGAAGTAGCCCCTTTGGGACCTCCTCCTGCAGAAGCAGGATGTCAGGGCATTAGCCAGCAGCAGCTTCTTCTTGGCTTCCAGGACGTAGATGATCTGTGTGGCAAGGCAGCTGACCATGGGATCAGGGTCTCCCTTCATGTGCCTCAGGGCTGTAACATAGGCACTGCTGTAGAACAGGGCAGTGAGGGGAGCAGGGCCTGTGTCCCACTTGAGGAAAGAAGGGGGAAATGGGATGGGGCTGGGAGCTTTTAAGACAAGAACAGGCTCTAGGCGTCCTGTCTGCCCCAGCTCAGACCACCTGCCTGCGCCCTGTATCCATCCCCGCCCCTTCGGCCTCCCTGCTGTCCTTTCTCTGGCTCTGCCCTCCTCCTCCTCTACAGAATAGCCCTAGCAAAGTCCTCTGATGGCCAAGAGAGTGGCAGGCAGGGCTAAGCTCCCCCGCCAGAGCCAGAGGAGAAAGATGAGCAGAGGATGCCTCCTAGAGCTATGGTGGAGAACATGTGAGCTACAACACCAGGAGTTCTGGGGGTTCCTGAGGGAAGGGGCTGGGAACCCCTGTGCCCCCCCACCCTCCCAAGGAAGAAGTTGGCTGTGTCTTCTAGGAAAAGCTCAAATTTGTCCCTGCTGACAAGCGGACTCGAGCTCCACAGTGATGAGAGTGAGTGAGTGCAGGGCAGCAGGCCTCTGCCCAACGCCCGGAAACCTAACTGCCTTGGAGAGAGGCCTTATTTGCTCTCCTCCTGGATGCTCGTTTTGCAAGTACCCCTACCCACTGCCCCTCATTTTTGAGCCTTTCCACCAACATCAGGGCCTCTCAAAGCCACCAGCCACAGGCCGCTCACCTGCATAAGTCTCCTCGATTTCCTTCATCTCTTCCAAGTCCAGGATTTGGAGGATCTGGCCTGTGGGGGCACACACAGCTGCCTCAGTGGCTCCGCATGGGCCTTTCTCCAAAAGTCATCATTCCCTCCCTTGGTCTCTACCCAAGGACTTTGTCCACAAAGTTGGAGTTCATTCCCGATTCCCTGAGGGTTCTAAGCACACTGGGCAGGTGGAGTGGTGAATATCCCTCCATCCCTGGGGTGATGAGCAGAGCCCTGTGCCTGACTTCCTGCAGACCCTGATCCCAGACCCTGATCCCTCCTCCTTTTGGGAGCTGAGCTGCTCTGGCTGCCTGGAACTTGGCCCCATCTACTGTGGGAAAGGTCACCCAACTCAAGCAGGAGCTTCCTGGTGTGGCTACTGGAGGTTACATCATTTCTGGGGACCTTGCATTATGCCTTCAGACCCCAGTACTCAGAGTGAAGGTCTCTGCATCAAGGACACCATGGATCCAGGAAAAGCAGAGCCATACCTGCAAACCACACAGCTGCCTGGCGAATGGGGGCCTGAGTGTTCTTGAACAAGGTCACACACTGCTTCAGGAACCAGAGGGCTTTGTTTGCCTCTTGCTGCAGCTGTAATAGGTGTTTAATCAAACCAAAAACCCATTGCCAAAACCAAACCAAAAGACTTCTTCTGCTTCCTAGTCTGACTTGGGACTAAACAAGGGTTATCCACGGCATACAAAAATCTTCTAAAATATTCTACATCTCTAACTCTCTTACCCCAGCTCCTGAAATTGTATTTCCTCATTGAGGTCTTTCTGGATTTACCAACCCACAGGAATTGCTTTCCTGGTCTTGACCCAGCTGGAATATGAAATGCACATAAATTTGTCCTAGGCTGGCTTACATATGTTTTTCTCCTATTCCTGATAGTAGAGGAGTGAACCTTATTGCTTAAATATTGTGTATTTTATATGTTGCTGTGAAATGTTCAGTCTCATGGACATATGCTTCAGGCTGCAAAAGACCCAGTCATGTCTACAACACTCTGTTTAGGCTGAGTGCTGCATGTCATCAGGGATTTTCATACCTTTCGCCCTTACCTGGGTCACATTCTCTCTGTGTTCATCCTGACATCCTCCCTTGAAGGCTCCCTTGAAGCCGCAGCCTTCAGCTGACCCCTTGCATGCCCTTCCTGCTGAGATCTGACCCTTCTTTTGCACTCTGCAGTCCAAGGTCTTTTCAAAGGAGGCTACACTCATGGTTTTGGTACCCCCCCCCCCAACTTTTTGGCAGCAGGGTATTTTCTTCAAATAAAATTCCTGACTGGAAAACCAATATCCCTATCAAAACTGGGGCTTCTCTGTATTGAAGTAGTAGAGGCTGGGCCCAGGCCACCTGCTACCCTAGAAACACACAGCTGGCCACAACTCCTCTATTCTCCTTTGACTGACTCTGCACTTGACTTGCTTTCCCAGTCTCCTTAGTGAGATCTTTGGAACTATGGTTTCCTGGCATCCCAGTGTTGAATCCTATGCTCCGCCCACTGCAGTGCGGAGCAAAGCAGCCTCATGGCCGCACTTCCACCAACCACTCAGCCATACACTTGGTGCTCCCGAATCCATATCTTCAGCCCAGCCTCATTCTCCAAGCTTCAGTGGCAGGCACCTGACTTCCAGTGGGACAGACTCCCTGGAAGTGCTGTAGACTTTACAAAACCCAAGTGTCCAGCGAAGTCCACCAGCTCCTCTCATACCTGCCCTTCCTTCCGTATTCCTGACCTCCGCCCAAGAAATATCAGAAAACCAAGAGCCAACCTCCGCCTTCACACGCCATGTCGTCAGTCTCTCAAACCTAGCCAATCCATCCACAGCTTTGCCTTCACCACTTTTTGTCATCTCTCTCCAAGGGCCCCAGATCTTCCCCTTATGAACTTTTTTCTGATTTATGGCTTGCTGATTTATCTAAAATGCATAGCTACTCAACCATGCAACCCCTTGCTTGAGAAGTCCAGTGCTGCTCAGGAGCCTGAGCCCTGATGCCAGCCTGGCCCAGCCTCTAGCTTCCCACTCTGGGCTCCCCTGCCTCATCTGCAGCCTGTCTGTCCATCAGTCAAGAGCAGCCTACAGATCTTGTTTGTCCACACAAGAGTTCCCCTAAAATCAGGATTTCCTGCTTTCTGGCAATTTGGAGTAACAAGCAACCCTAAACTCCCTTTCTTCCATAGAAACAGCTGGTCACTTTTCAGCTGGAAAGGGTAGGAGGCTGCTTTTGATTGTCAGGATGATGGAGGGGACACTAATTTATAATCTTGCATAGTTGTGTCAATGAAAAACCTGTTTCAAAACTGTGCCCAGATCTTAACTCTGTTTTCTACATCATACAGACTTCTTTTTCACAGTTCAAATATGTGCTGGGTTTCTAAGAATACATCTGCAGTACAACCCAGAAAGGTTGCTTCCTTCTGCTCAATCTGCCACCAGAAATTATCCATTACATTAGAAGCTGCATCATCTATGGCAGTGTTTCCTGTGGTCCCCACCCCACTCTCTGGTGTGACTCTACATCTGCCCCTGTGGTTCTGAGGAAGGAGCAGGAAATCAGCTTCTGTTTTATGCCTTCTATTGTACCTGAGCCCAAGCCCCCACATATGCAATGGATATTACATTGTGATACATCATGCTATGTGTACCTATGCATAATACATTTTAAGTTATTTTTCCTTGTCCTTTGGAGTTAGGACATTATGTTTAGCTTAGAAATAGGCATAAGTAGATAATATTGGTGGGGGTTTTTTGTTATTTTTTTTTAGGGAGGGGTCTACAGAATGTTCAGGGTCTCACTACTAGATCGGACTCATAGTGATCTGCCTGTTTACAGCCTCTCAAGAACTGGGATTACAAGCATGTGCCACCATGCCCAGTCTCAATTGCAGTCTCAGCACACCTTGAGGGTGGGGCCCGCATGGCAGGCTCTGGAGGTTAAGCCCCCAGCCCCTGTGCCTGCTTGCAGGTGCTTTAATCCACTAAGCTATCTGGCTGGCCTGATAATATCATTTATAAATTTCACTTTAGGTAGTAGAGACTGTGTTACCAAATATGTTTCAGATCAAGAGTGTGCTGTGTCAGGCCATGCTGTGAAGATGGCCTGGGGCTGGGGTCTTCCAGTCTCCTCCTGGCCTCCTGGGCAGCGTGTCTCCCACTTAACCCCGCAAACACTGAGGGCTCCCTACATACAATAGCAGGCTTTTTATTTCTCAGGGTGGTTACAAGACTAAATTCTATGGGCAAATTCTATTTGGCAGAATAAGTGCTGCCTCCACGCCTGTGCACAGCGCCACCTCAGCCTCTCTTTGCCTGTCTTCCACGCTCTTCCTGAAGATGATATCTCTTCCAGGACTAGACTGGGTGCCCCTCCTTTGCACAAGAAGGTACAGTGCTCTCAGCCCTTACCAGAGTATTGTGAAATTATTAGGTCGTGTGCTTCACCCTGCGATGTAGATGGGAAACTGCAGGAGGACAGGAACCACAATCCTGGTGCCCAGCACAAGGCAGGTGCCCAGGGAGTAGTTGCTCATGGTTGAACTCTTGCCACAGCTACAAACCCCCAGCTGCAAAATGATGTCCCTGGCATAGACAGTTTCTGGCTTACCAGGGCCCCCATGATAATAAATACGTCTTCCTTGATGAAGACTTCTCTGAGCTTTGGCCAGCGCAACAGGACAGCTGTGTTGTAGAGTGTGTCCCGGCAGAGCTGGAGAGAAAGGGAGCTCACCAAGAGGAAAGCCACATGGCAGCCTGGGTCTTGGTGGAATGGAAACTCAGGGAAAGACCAGGGACCAGGTTAGAAGGAAAGTAGGGCTGTCAAATCCACTGACAAGCCTTTTATCCCACAAAGGAGAGGCTTTGCCAGATTCTGAGACCCAGAACTATGCAATTATCAACCTACAACCTTTGCCACCAGCCCCATGGCTTCCCCACTGCCACTCAAATCTGTCTCTGAAAACACATTTCCACAAAGTCAGTAACTGTTCTGACCCTGGGTGGGCTTGCCCAGGAACATTACCATGGAGGAGACCTGGGGTAACTCTCTACCCCCACAGGAAGCTCATCCTGGGCTTCCTGCTCTACCCAACACACTACCTCCAGCCAGGAAGCCCTGTCTCTACCCAGGGACAAGGCAGGAGCAGCAAGCATCCCTGCAGGTGTCAAGGATGGTCCCAGGGATTGTCCTCCTCAGGGTGTCCACACAAACTGTGGCCTGCTGGACAGCGCTGAATCTTGAGGAGGTAATGATACAGCATCTTGGCAGCTCTGGCTTCTTACTGAAGCTCTCTTATTAGAACCAGAGCCCAAGCCCTGCCCACAAGCTGACCACGCTCAGAACCAAGAGAGCACCAGGCCCCAGGCTGAGCTTCTTACCTGAGCCACGTCACAATTCATATCCCGCAGGTGCAACACCAGGAAGACTATCAGGTTGAGGATCTGGTGCCTTAAGGGGAAGACAAGCACTGTCCTCTTGACCTTGGCCAAGAGATGGCTGTAGATCTGGAAGGCCAGCAAGCGCAGCTGCTCGGATTCCTGCATGGGAAGACATCTCTGCCTCTGTGCCAGGGTCATCTAAGCTCCATCTCCACCAACTGCATGCTCCTGCCTGTGTTCCCACCCTTCATAGATCTGTTCGATTCCTCAGCAGGACCCCTAATTCCATTTCATTGCAAGATGAGAGGACAGATGCAATCAGCACCCCCCAGAATGGCATCCTGGTCAACCCGAGCCTTCTCAGAGAAGGCTGTCTCCCTCACTTCACAGACACCTAGAGGCAAAAAGTGGTCTGGGTGGGGAATGGGGGAGGGCGTACCTCCTCAAAGAATGGCTCCAGCTTGAACGTGAGCTGAATAAGGAAGGAAGAGGAGTTCTGCCAGGTGAGCTCCCCCAGGAGGTGCTTCAGCACCAGAAAAGTCTCCATCACAATGTCACTGTCCAAGGAGTAGCAGCAGCTCAGCACCTGGGGCTGCAGGATGTGCAGTCGCCTCTCCTGCGACACAAGAGCCACACAGAACTTCAGGATCAGTGGGAGAAATTTGGGAAATGGCTCACCTTTGGTTCAGCTCCCTACACATGAGATCCACTGGGCTCCACTGCTTCCCACCCTAGAACTGGGACTTGTCCAGCTGATGGATGACTGTCGGAATTTGGGCGGGTGCCATCTGCCCCCACAGAAAAAGGGAAGAAGATGGAGGAAGCCCCTCTTTCTACTACACTGTAATCCCCCCCCCCCGCCTTCATTTCCCATCTCTGATGATGGTAGAGTCTTTAAGAGACTCAGATATGTCTGGGGTCCCAGGATTGGATGGGTCTCCTCTATGAAGTGACCCATGGGACAACTTCCTTGGAGGGTTCTTCCTAGGAAGGATAAAACATAAATGGCACAAGCCCTGGTCCTGTCCTTCAGGGACTGTCCTCATGAGGATTTGCACTCTGATTCCAAGAATGTCTATAACCAGACACACCAGACTCTAGGTTCACCTGTGCTATCCCCAAGTAACAATAGCTGAGAGCATGCTCTTGGCCCTGCCACATCTTACCAGGTTCTTGTGCTTTGTGAAGACCTCTGTCATCTGCAGCAGAAGCTTCACTGTGGCTGGTTCCGTACAGGT
This sequence comes from Capromys pilorides, assembly GCA_004027915.1. Classification (NCBI taxonomy): domain Eukaryota; kingdom Metazoa; phylum Chordata; class Mammalia; order Rodentia; family Capromyidae; genus Capromys; species Capromys pilorides. The sequence continues at coordinate 9,218 of PVKN010022611.1, forward strand.
GAACCAGTGGGCGAGAACGTGGGTGACAGAGTCATCCACTATGGCAGCCACATCTGGGCACTGGAGCAGCTGGCAAAAGAAGACCAAAAAAAATGGGCAAAGAAAAAACAGTGGCTTTGAATCTAAGGTCCCACTGGCTAGTAAAGGAGTGTTCTGAAGGCTTTGGGGCCCTAGGTAGAAAGGTCAAAGTTCAATTGAAGGGTAAGGTCACATCGCATTGTGCCAGATGTCATCCGCTCATTCTGCACGTTTCCCTTACCCCCTGAGGAGCTGGCACAATAGGCATGTGCCTTGGCCTTGTTTGGCATGTAATTCTGAACTTGACCTAAGCACAGATAACAGGGCCAGAGCAGTGAGGAAGGAGAAAGGATGACTCCAAGGATTGCTGCACACTGTGCATCTGTCAGATTTACTGACTTGTTAAAAGAGAAAAAGAGAAGTCAAGGACAATCTCTAAGAATAAGACTTTTTTTAAAGGGAGAACAAAACACAAAATATTACAAGGTCATTGTCACTGTCATTTCACAGCCCTGGGGATGCTGACCTATGCTGGGCAATGTTGTGGTCTGATTTCAGGGTTACCGGTCCTGTTTGCGCATTGGAGTCCTGGGGAGAACTATTAGAAATTCTGTCCCCTAACTCCACACAACTCCCAAGACTGAGATGGAGCAGGCATTCGTGTTACTTATTTATTGTTATTTCTAAGTCTCCCAGAGATCCCAGTATGCAGACAGGGTAGTTAGTAGTATAAAATTGGAAACACAATGTCTCATTAGTTATTTTTTTTTTTTGTTTTTGTATTTTAGGGAAGAGTCTACAGGGTGTTCAGGGTCTCACTACTGGATTGGACTCATAGTGATCCACCTGTTTACAGCCTCCCAAGAGCTGGGATTACAGGCACACACCACACGCCCAGTCTCGATTGCCATTGTGCCTTGGGGGTGGGGCCAGCACAGCAGCCTGGAGATTGAACCCCCAGCCCCTGTGCCTGCTTGCAGATGATTTAATCAGCTGAGGTATTCGGCCAACCCTTCCAATTAATTATTGAATATCATTGCAAAGAAATATCCTATTCCTACTAAAATTTATGTTAATGAAGATTATGCATTGACTCAGGAGGAGGCTTGAAAAGAGGGGGTTCTAGAACATTGGTAGGGAATGGTCTCAGTCATTGCATGCACACAGACACCCCTTTATGTAGGCTCTTCGCATCGTGGTAACTAGTAGTTTCATAATTTTTACATACTTTTCTATAGTTTCCAAGTTTTCTGCAAAGATGCCTGAATCATTTCCACTATGGCAGGCACTGAGTCGAAGTTAATTTACAAAGACTGACCAAGGGTGGATAAAGGAAACAGTTGGAGTGCTCCATCAGAGCAGGGCTAGAATAACCTCGAGATTCCACAAGGGATCAAAGCCTATGGCTCAAGGAACCCTAACAAAATATTAACCACGTCCCCCAGCCTTCCTGTGAGGCGGGGGCAGTAACCAGGCTCCTCCTTTCCCTGGTGGCCATTGCTAAGGGAGTCTCCTGGATGTGGCTACCTTCCTGGGGACCATGCTCCCCTGCTCTCTTCCCCTACACCAGTCACCTCCACCAGGAACACCAAGGCTGTGAAGTGGTTGATGCAGTTGGGGTCCTGGAGCATCTTCACGAGGAGGCCGAAGATGGGCTGGTTGTGCCAGCAGTTTTTTGTGACCAAGGACCTGTAGATGAGAACCCAGCCTTGGGATAGGCCTACACCACAGAGGAGGGCCAGGAGCATGGTGGGTGGATACAGTCAGGGGTCCAGGTGCAGCTCACCTGGCCAGCACAGTGACTCCATCATAGTGTCTTTCAGGATTGACAAGAAGTTCCCAGCCCCCAAGCTTCTCAATTTCAGACTCCAAGTTTCCATACCCAGATCTGTGCATCAAGGTCTTCAAGGCCGCCACAGTAGAACTGGAGAAGTAGCAGGAGGTAGGTGGGAAGGCACCCCTACCCACGCTTCTCCCTCTCGCCAGTCACCACCCAGACTCCCAACCTTCCAGTGAACTGTGGCCTGCTTGTAGTGAGAGCCTTTACAGACCCAGTGTAACATTTAACAAATGAAACAGCCAAGACTAAGAGGAATGTGAGGGCCCTAAGGTGACACTGGAAACCTGCAGAGGGGTAGGGAATGCACTCATGTCTCTGAACCTGATTGTCTTGCTTTTTTTTTTTTAATACTTACTTATTTGTTTATTTATTCATTTATTTATGTTATGGCCGGCTCAGTCTGCCCTGGGGGTGCAGCTGGCGCAGCATGTGGTGCCAGGGATTGAACTGTGGTCTCTGCAGTTGCCTAAACAGGTGCTTTAGACCACTGAGCTATCTCGCAGGCCCTGATTGTCTTGCTTTGATTTCACTTAGCTACAGCCTAGGATGCCAGTATTAAAGAGACTTTTCTAAAAAACCCAGGAAAACTTCTTGAGATGATGCATGAGTGACACACAAAATGCTTCTCAAGAGGACATGAAAAAGATGTTGAGGTCACCAGTCTGGCTCCAACCTGAGCAGAGGGGCCAAGGTGCTGGTGCCCAGGACACAGTCGCTGGCGTTCACTGGGCCGGTACCAGTGCAGAGTACCTGCCAGGGTCCACCCACTCCGTGACATGGCGCCGATCCTGGATCATTTTGGCATTCCCTTCCACCATGAGGAAGGAGGTCTGGAAGAGTAGCGCAATGAACAGAGGGGAGAAGAAAGTCTGCACCTCCATTTGCTGACTCGACTCCAGCAGAAGCTCGTGGATGGCTCTGGTGGCCTGCAGGTGAGGACAGCATGCTCGTCATCATCTTTACCACCATTCACAGGCCCTGTCCCCAGAAATTCCTTTCTCCCCACCAATCACATGACAGGCTTGCCTGGTGAGACCCACTCCCCTCACAGCAAGGGAAAACTAAATTCATGTGATCTAAGAAAATAAAGAGCTATTTCCCGAATGGTGCTGTGCTAGGTACTCCTACAGTCATGGTGGTAGCTTCTGCTCCTCACCATCCTTGAGAAGACTGCATGTCTGACCTCAACTCACCCCAGAAAAACCAGAATTCATCCTCTGCTCCTGTCCCCCAGTGTCTGGAAAGCTGCCCCTCCAACCCCACCCCAAGACTTTGCCATTAGAATGTTCAAGACAACACTGGTGCCCCAAAGGAAGAGGGCCCCAGAGCAGGTAGCCTGGCACAGAGCCCAGAAAGTGCTCTGCCCAGCCCCTGCCCCCTTCCCCATCTCCCTTCTCTGCCAGGTGGTCCATACAATCAGTGGGGACATCTCTGTCCTCTGGCTGGGCTCCTGGTCCTGGGGTGCTGGCTGTGGGGCCATTCTCTGCAGAAGATGCTTCATGATGACTTCACAGCCTTTTGGGAAGGACGCCAGGATCTCCCAGGGTTTGCACACCCCTCTGCAGAGGCAGAAGACAGCACCACAGTTACTCCCCACTCCCCACGATGTTTCTGAGGGACAGGCGCGGGCTTCTTGGCCAGTGCCCCAGTTCCTCTTCTTCCTCCTTCCTCACCTCTGCTCTTCTCCCCTCTCTTTTCTCCTTTCATCATTTCATCACCTCCAGACATCCCCTCCAGACTGCCTCTGTCATCTTGTATGCAGCCACCTCTGAAAACGTTCACTTGGCCTGGGAGCTTGATTTAAGACAATCTCTGGGACCAAGGCTTATTGGTCATACTTTTCCCTGTGGCTCTGTCTGAGCTTTCTTTTCCCATGCAGCCCTGAAACTCTCTCCAGGGCGAACCTTTTACTCTGTGACCCCTAGCATGCGACCCTATCGCGCTACAGGCCTGGCCTGGTGGCGTCCTCTCCCCCACCCTTGCTCCACATGCTCCCTTTCTCCTTTAATTCTACCACTGGTTGCCTTTACCTTGCTTAGCTCCCCATAACCACACCTGACAAAGTCACACACAAAAGAAAAGTACACATTGGAATAGTATTTTCTACAAATAGCAGCAAAATCTGAAGCAAAGCTGCTTAATAATTGCAAGAAACCACAGCCTTTTGAAACAAGAGGAAAGCAAAAGCTGAAACTTTAAAAAATGACCCCACTGAATGAGTTTCCAAGACTTTCTTTGTCTCCCACTTTGGCCTAAAGGCGACCTCAGTGCTGACCTACGCAGCAGGCACAGGCAGCAGGATCTCTGAGTGAGACGGGGCCTGATGAGGGAGAGCCCGCGCAATTCTGGGTTTCACTGTCTTTTTTCTCTCCACCCCTGTCCAGCGCAACTCCAGCTGTACAGCTGGGCAGTAGAGGTAGTGGTGGTGCAATTCTAACACAGACACTGCACACAGAGACTTCTAGCTCCACAAGCAGGGAGAGCGAGGACTCCCTAGAACTGTTTTTATTTTTATTTACGTGTGTGTGTGTGTGTGTGATGCTGGGACTCAAACCCCAGCTCTTGCACCTGCCAGGCAAAGACTCTACCACTCACTGAACCACACTTCAGCCCCTGCCTATTGTCTTTTTCCCTTCCTCCCTCCCTCCCTCCCTCCCTCTCCCCCACCCCCCATTTCTTCACCATGAAGGTAGCCGCACAATGATACCACCAAAGGCCAGCAGAACACTGAGGAAGTCCAGCTTTCCAGGCAGAGAAGCTGGAAAGTGATCCCTGGGATCAGAAGTTGAGGGGGATCTTAGGGGAAAGTAAGAGAAAGGGATCCCCCGATTCCGTGTGCAAGGCAACCTCATTTCTGCAGTCCCTCCTGGGCTGCACACTCAGAGGGTAAGGCCCAAATTAACACCCAGACAGAGAAATGGCGTGTGGTGCTGGAGCTCAGCCATCAACCCAGAACTCTACAGTCAGAAGAAATATTCTTGACAAATGAAGGTAAAGTGTGAAATACTCTTATATAAGAGAAAACCAAGGACCGGCCTGATAGCTCAGTGGACTAAAGCACCTGCTTCAGCAGAGCGCAGCAGCCGGGGTTCCATCCCCTGAGTGCCGAGCTGACCTCATCCCTGGGGGTGCTAAGATGGCAATTGAGACTGGGCGTGGTGGCGCACACCTGTAATCCCAACACTTTGGGAGGCTGAAAACCGGAGAATCACTACAAGTCTGATATACGTTGTGAGACTCTATAGACCCTGTATCCCCTGTCCTAAATGCATAAAAAAAAAGAGAGAAAACCCAAAGAACTTATCACCCAAGGACTTTGTAAAAATGAAATTTTAATAAAGCTTTTCAAGGGTAGAGGAAAGTTGGAATTTCTGTAATAAAGAACAAGGAGATATATTACCATATATTTAATATATGGCAAATATATTTTTTAAAATAGTGTATTTTCCTTCTCTTAAGCTTAAAAATATTTACTACTGAAAGAAAAAAAAGCACTGTTGGTGGGCTTTCTTCAAGATGCGTAGATGCATTTGACAATTACAACTGCAGTATGGGAGGGCAAAGAAAGTTGTATGTTGAAGCTTCCTCTTCTTAAAAATATGCAAAGAGTGAAAATTCAATGAATAATTTAAAATTAAAAATCTAGAACAATCCAAATGTTTAAAAAATGTAACCAAAGGGAACACAGAAATAAAAGATAGAGGAACAAACAAAACAAATCATTAAATGGCAGACAAATCCCCAAAATATCATTAGTTACATGAATTTATTTTATTTACTTTTTTTTTTTCTCGAACTGGAGATCAAACTCAGGACCTTGCACTTGCCAGGCAGGCACTTGTGCTCCTGAACTATCTCCCTGGCCCTATATAAATTTATTTTTGGTACCAGAAATCAAACTCAGGACCTTGCGCTTGCCTTGAGCTAGTTCCCCAGCCCAATATTAACTTTAAATTCTCTAAACATAAAGCACCTACAAGCAGAGGCAGGGGCCAAGGGTTTAATCCCC